>NQII01001151.1:36932-75802 GCA_002778355.1 Clitarchus hookeri | reverse complement strand
CCCCCCCACACACTTTCCGGCTACAACCTCAACAGATTCACTAGTCGCATACATCTTGCACTACACGTTTTGCATTAAAGTTATACAATTTTC
Source organism: Clitarchus hookeri (assembly GCA_002778355.1). Taxonomy (NCBI): domain Eukaryota; kingdom Metazoa; phylum Arthropoda; class Insecta; order Phasmatodea; family Phasmatidae; genus Clitarchus; species Clitarchus hookeri. Next base: position 75,709 of record NQII01001151.1, on the reverse strand, counting down.
ATTACAGTCCGAGAGTTAACCTTGTGTGACTAGAAATTATTACTTTCATACACTGCCGCATTATCAGTTGCACCCTCTTTGCCGTAGAAAGTTAACTAGTTAAAGACATTGAAACTTTAATTTATACTATTTAGTCTGCGTACAAAAATTTGGAGACGTGGTTAGAAACATTGGTGTAGAATCGATAAAATGGTGGGGGAGACCCGTGCCCGTAACTGTACAACAGTAAACAAAAGGTATGTTCTGGATTCCTGTATTATCGAAATATTTGTCTCTTAATTTTCCCTTATAAAAATACAGCTGGAATGAGTAACTCGCTTTTTTTTTTNTGTATTATCGAAATATTTGTCTCTTAATTTTCCCTTATAAAAATACAGCTGGAATGAGTAACTCGCTTTTTTTTTTGCACATGTGCATAGTTTCATAAATGCTGTTCCGTATTATCTTGAAAGGTTGATGTCAGTGCTGTTGCAGGATTTCTGTGACCGTTTAAATGGGCTGTATTCATTGGCGAAAATAACCCTAAAGACATAACAAATACATCTAAAACCAGACTAATCCCACATAACGAAGAACAAATAACTTGGAACTAGAATAACATAGCAGTCAATTGAACATGATGCACCGAGCGACAAGCAGCAAGATGGACAAGAAAATTGGTGAACAACCACCACAACTAACACAACTACAAACCGCAATAATGAATCGAACAAAAATTAATATTAAAAAAAAAAGGACAGATTTTCTGGTAGTTTATCACGCTTATATTTTTTTTTGCGGGAATCGTCCCAATGAAGTTCTGTAGGCGACAAGACTACGACAGTATGTGTAGAGTTGCAGATGCTATCACAGACAAGAACACAGCATACAGTTCTGTTACAATTACTGTCTACGCTCTTTAACAATATGTCTAGGAGAGTAACGACCAATCTGATAAGATAAGAGGGAAGGGCAGAAAGGGGCGGGGGGCTATATATATAAACAGTACAGATGTATCATGGGTACAAAAATTAGATTCTTACAAGCACCATATTTTTTTGCAAGTGCCTGTTCGTGGCAGGACGTGGCCGTAGAAGCGCGATCCCTCTAAAACTGGCCCGCCTCGCCTTATTATGCACCCACCTCAGTCAAGGCTGGTGGGCTAACCTTAGCGACCGTGTTTTGTAGGCGCTGCCATGCGAGTGGGAGGCTTTCATTATGCGCGGCCCGCTGGGGTCATGCTATTCCTGCTGAGTTCACTTCCTGTCACGTGACGTCAGACCTCGCACGTACGCAGGCCACATATTGTCGCCACTGTGTCGCTTCTTTAGTCGCTAGTTATACACAGGCTGTCAATAACTTAGCGTGTGTTTCGCATTCTAGATTTTTGTTTTGGTTTCTAACAGAGGAGTCAAATTTTGTATATTTATTCATCATCCAATCTCATCATCTCACAATAAAAGTGGACTTGTCCTATATTAAGTATTAAAATTCATGTTCATACATACAATACAGTTACTATTAAAAGTGCAAATATACAGGCTAGATATAATATAAATACTGATACACTGGGTTTGTGTATACATATTACAGTACTATCGTACAGTAAGAAGAGTATAGAGAACAATTAGGTAGGTATATTAAAGGACGTTTTTTGTTACATTACTTTTGATGCATTAGGTGTCTTAATAAAAAACATTCTTGGTAATAAATTTAACAGTTTCCAACAGAAGTGACTGGTAATCTAAAAAACAGTTTTAATTTGAGTAGTGTGTATACTTTCCGGTTCTACAAAAGCAAAATAACATTTTGCGTATCTTTATGATACAGAATTCGTGGTAAAAATTAGTTTAAAGTGGCGTGGTAAGTGGTAACACAACAAAGAAATTGTGAAATAAACAGTCGTGTCCACAATTTGTAGCAGAAGAGATTGCCTGCGATAAATCAATTACTCCAAACCAAAACGCCCGTTGTTCGTGGATTATGACGCTGGACAAAACATTCTGGAAGATGGCGCTCACCTTGAAAACTAAGCTAGCGTTATTGGAATGGTTTCGAGAATTAACGTCGTGGAAATTTCGTGTAACGTACGATTGTTGCGAAGAATTCCTCTTCCATGGTTGTTTCTCTCCACTACTGCAAGTACTCGTGGGTTTTGCCCACTTCGGCGAGACAAGTGTGTCTACGCCATCTTCCGCGTTCCTTAAATTAATTTCCCGGCACAGTCATCTCAAGCTACTTAAATATATTCATTTTAGGAGCATTCATAAACCCACTGTGCAGTTTATGCTGTTCATTTTCCGTGTAATGGATAATTAATATTCAAGCTACAAGGTGACCTTAAGGAATCGCCGTAGTAAAAATATATTAACGCCTCAAGGTCACATCCGACCTTAAGGAAGCATCGCGACGGCAATGGAAATACACTCATTTGCAAAAAAAAATGGTCACCATGAACTAATCGCGCGAGTACATCGAATGTTGCGACACAGTATTGTCATAGCCCGACATGTGTCCCATTTGCGTTTAATGCGGTTTGCTTGCTCGGATGTGCCACTAGGGGCATACATGTCCCTCAATCATTCATAGCCGCAAGACCTCGACTAAGGCATTAGCAGCTGCGTGAGTCACAGAGCCAAGTTCAGTGAGCATGCAGCATGCCCTTGCCCAGCTGGACGAGTGCGGGAGTGGCTGCATCGTCGGCCTGCAAGAGGCAGGTTGGATATCGGCGCGTTGCTCGCCACTTGACCCGTCCTGCCTACACCGTGTGTCGGTGTTGGGTGCACTGTGAGCAGGAGGGTACACACAACCGTCGAGGAGACTCGGGTCGACCCCGGCGCACCACCGGCAGGGAGGATCATTTAATCGTGCGACAGGTTGTAAGAACCCCACGGGCGTCGCCTGGGCACCATCCAGGGAGATGTCACCGCATGTGGGGATACGCCTGTGTCCGCCAGTACCACATCCAGACGTCCAGCAGAGCGGGATCTGTCGTCGCGGTGTCCACCATTACGACCCAAGCATCGCCGAGCACGTGTGACCTTCTGCCGGGAATGTGCAGCATGGCAGCTTGCGGATTGGAAGCGACGAATCGCGATTCTGTCTGGACACAGCCGACCGCCAAATTAGAGTCTGGAGAAGTCCTGGCCAGCGCCGTGTCATCGTAGAGCGGCACACCGCCCCAAACGAGACGTGTCCTGGTGTGGGCTGCAATTCCCTAAGATTCCTGCACGGCACCGGTGGTGATTGAAGCAATCCTGACGGCGTGGCGATGCGTCCACGTGTGCTCCCCTTCCTAGTGCAGCTTGGCGACTCGCACTTTCCAGCGTGGGATGTCTCTGGCCGTCCTTCGTGATGCCAACGCGCTTCCTTGGCCGACAAGGTCCCCAGACATCTCGCCCCTCGAGAACGTTTGGGACCAGATTGTACGGCAACTACTGCAGATCTGGAGGGTCAGTTGCGTCAGCTGTTGCAGAATCTTCCTCGGGAGAACATCCGACATCTGTACGCCTCCATGCCCAACTGTATCGCCACCTGTATCCGTACTACGGGTGGTCCAGCACCATGTTAAGTACATCCTGGAAGTGTTAGTCCCCTGCAACACATGCTTGGTGAGGCACAGTATTTTGATGTTTTCTGTATGCATACCACCATGTATTGTGTCTGTACCCACTTACATGCCCCTGCGATGGCACCTTCATGGTTATCATTTTTTTTTGCAAATGAGTGTAGCGTAAACAAGCTTCGCGTGTGTTCTGTCTCCTCAGGATTTCAAGCAGTGACTATAGGGTTTGAATACAGCTATCAGTTCAGATAAGATAGAGCAATGTCGCTATAGTTTAAGGGCCCCGTCTACTTGGAGCCGTCTCCTGCGTTTTGAGGTGTAGAAGCGAGGGAGCGATAAGGGCGACACTGACACGCGTATCTAGTGCCCCGTCACTCCTACTCGCAAGGCGCTGAGCTAGCGTGTAGTGTTTCCGTCGTGCTGCGTGTACTCACGGGACTTCCATCATTTCATTGGTGGAAAGTCGGAAGCAAAGTTCAGTGCAGGTCCCTAATAGTTTCGCATGTTTCCGACCAGTGTGTTACGAGATACAGCACTGTGAAAGAAAAGCATGTCTCAGCTATGTTGGAGGGCTCGGAGATAGCATTTATAATGTGCACGATGTGTTGAGAGTATTAGCCGTACCTTATCTGGAGTGTTTTCTTAGGATAGATCGGTATAATAGAGACACGTTTACTGGTTTAGTATACGGAGAGAAACGCGGATTTAAAACACACAGTGACGCGACTCAAGTTCCAAGTAGACCGCGCCCCTAAAAAACGGTTAAAGAAGAATAAGTATTGTAAACAGAAGCCTACTTACAGTGATTCTTGCTGACGTTGACACTTGTCAACCATCACATTTACGTTTCAATAGCCGGATGTAAATTGGCAACAAAACAAGACTTTTATTTCCGGCCTGAAAGAAATATTTTCATTGAAATATTCAATAGCTTTTATTTTAATTGGAATAGACACAACTGCTTAGAAAGACACCCGCGCGCCAACTAGGGAGTCCCCTTTAAAAATCATTGTGTCTCAGATATAACCTACATAATTTGATTTGAATTTTTTTTCGGGTTTACGCAAAACGATGGTTATAGAAACCTGCGTCCATGCCAAATAATCCATAATAATAGTTTTAAAGCAATGCTGAAGTGTTTCTGGGGATGCAGTGATTTTTACATGTGTGCTGCTGCTGCTGCGCCTGAAAGCAAGAATGGTATATATCTGTATGTAAATTCGTACGTAATTCAAGGCTTAATTGGTATTGTCTATTCAAGGTTTCTTCACACTTTCTGAATCAAACCTTTGTATTCACCCCATGTACGACGTTTTTGGTTGCTTCTTTAATAAACCATGTGTCACAAACGTTTCATACTTGTGTTCACGTAAAAATATCGTNACCACGTGTCACAAACGTTTCCTACTTGTGTTCACGTAAAAATATCGTATATTTGGTTAAATTATAATTTTATTTTTCTATAAATTATATTTCATATATAATTAATATGGATAAAAACAGCGAGGTAATACGTGTGTTGGTAATGCCCAGTAAGAAATAGTTCTTATGCAAAATATTATTGTACTGAGTGCGCACGAATGCGGTGCGTTGTCCCTTTGGTGTAATTTTCTGTACTCGGTTAAACGTTGTTTGCGCGAGGCGGAGGAATATCCTGGAAGTAGAACTACAGCAGGGCTGCCAAAAAAGTTTTAAGTAACCGTGAATGGACTATACCGCATAAATTCTTACATTTGGTTTTAAGTGTTTCTTGTTCTTACTGCAAATACAAATTTCCAGCAAAAAGAGCAATTAATGTAAAAAAAAATTACATGAAATTTTGCTTGAGGCTAAGGACAAGTGTCACCTTGAAAACTATATTTAGCACACGTTTTTGAAAACTTGTTTTTGCGTTATGTGATCGTAGGGGGTCTGCATTCCTGAATCAAGCACTCTGGAGGCAGTGGCGTGTGGCGAACTGTTGCGAGGTAAGCTGGCGTTAGCTGTGCGCCGTGGCTTGCTAGTTCACACTTCCGCCACTATAACGTAGTTGCGCGGGTGTCGCCACAGGACGTGTTTGGTATGTCCCTCGCTGCTCGCGGTAGGGACGCATTCAGCTTCCCCTAGGCTGCACGTTGGTTACTGGCTCCTGCTGCGTACACCGAGAACGTACAGCATGTTTTCTGATTATCTATTCAGCTTGATCCTAAAGACTCGCCCTCCTGTACCTGATCCCTAGGGTATAACAGGAGACACCATTCAGAGCTTGCATAAGTACTTAAGAGCGCACCTCAGATCAGGATTTTTCCAGGCATGTAATTGTCACTTCAGACATGCGTCAGTTATCAGGACGTAGGGGGTGTGCTCTGCCAGGCATTTGATTCAGTACACGTCGAACGGAGTCAGATCAGTAACTCCTTTAATTGGGAGCAGTTGAATGCTCCGAGAACGAGAACGTACAGCAGTGAGCAAGCACCGGCTCGCCTTGCAACACGCAACACTGTCTGGAGCTTATGGGGAATTTGCGTTACGGACAGCTGCGATGCACCGCCAACAGCTTGAGCGATCACAAAACAATGGCGCGTGTGTGTCCTCAGCTGATTTAGAAACTAAGCTTTTTAAAGTGTTCCGTCACTTGAGAGATAGTGACGCCGTCACAGGTTAAAAACACAGACATGGCATCATGTAGAACATTTTGCGTTATTTCAAGAAACGAAGTACATTTCTCCTGGCGCTGGACAGGTGCGTTCTATAACCCGCCTACACCAGATCGTCTGTTTAACTGACGTACATAAGTTTAACTGACGTAACGTAATCAGTAGAACTTTTTCTTAAGGAGACGGACGGCGGACATTAATGTGTTGTCGCGTCTTCCCTGTGCGACGTCGGCCTGACGTAAAGTCTCCATACAAGGAGGCCACGGCCGGAAGTAAAATACAGGCCTGAGTTATTTATATCAGTCAAATATGAAGATTAAGCAAATAAACAGTTGCATATAAGCAATGGCGTTTTATGAGGTATTATTTACATCAATTGGAATTAATTAAATTTATTATTACTATTGTTTACCTTGAAAGAAGCACTGTAAGACCATTTCGGCCTAAAAAATAACATTCTTTCGTTGTTTAGTTTATTATTTCAAAAAACGTATTTATTTATACGTGTCGAAGGGAACTGTGACCTCTTCGGGGATTTCTGTTGTTAGGACGTAGATGAATGCCGCATTTACTAACATTTGTCTTGTCTCCAGCTATTGTGAATAAATGTATCGCCGAACCAACAAACTTAGGGAATTACATTGACAAATCATCGGCTCGGCAGGAAACACAAGTTACTTAAGTGACGAGATTGAAATCTTTCCGACAAGTTATCCATCTGTAATTTAGTGACCAATTCATGCATAGGGTTTTTTTTAATGCGGGTTGTACTGTATGCCTATTTTCATCTGCTAAACGTATTGCTTTTTGTTGTTTTGTCTTCTAAATATGTCGTGTATCACAAGCGTTTTATACTTCTGGTGACATAACATCACCTTACTTTTTATTAAGTTTATCTTCTGTTTATATTTAATACTAAATAATAATATTTTAGTTATAATTAATATGGATAAAAACAGGGAGAATATAGGTGTGTTGGCAATGCCCAGTAAGAAATAGTTCTTATGCAAAATGTTATTACATTGAGTGCGCACGAATGCGATGCGCTGTTCTGGTGCAATTTTCTAAACTCGGTTAAACTTTGTTTGCACGAGGCGGAGAAACATCCTGAAAGTAAAACTTCATCTGGGATTCAGAAAAGTTGGAAATTACCATGAATGGAATATAGTCATCTAGCCCATTTTAGCCTGTGGGTTACAATGCTTATAACAGAAACAAGCGTACATAAAATGCATTATTAAAAATATTATATTTTAAACATTAGTACCAATATTTCCTTGTATACAACTAAACTAGTCTTGCTTGATAAAATGTTTTCTTGCATGCCTCCAGAATGGAAATTCGACCTAGAAGAATGATGCACAAAAGCTGTAGGCCCCATATTTACCTCATTTGTTTTCCAAATTTTCTCGAAATTTTTGGCATGACCAGACATAATTATTAATTTCGTATGCCTCCTTAAATTGTCAGATATGCACTGCCTGTATTATTTACGGAGCACTGATGGAAGATAGGAAAGGATATCTTATTTATTATAATCCACAATAAAGAAAGTTAATATTTAGTGATGTAAGAAAGTGTTCAACATCACTACTAATTGTGTCTTGTGTTAAAAATTTTTAATAAACGTCCTGAAAAACAAGTTACGACGAAAATCGGGTAAATATACTGATTTCGTNTCTTGTGTTAAAAATTTTTAATAAACGTCCTGAAAAACAAGTTACGACGAAAATCGGGTAAATATACTGATTTCGTGTACAATTCCCCTTAAATTTTGATAAAAATTCTTAGGACTGGTTTTACCACCTCGTGTTAATTTTCCGGTCAGAAATTCGCTGTTGGCTAGCACTTACAATGGCGACTAACTTCAGTTGCTTGTTGCCGAGGGTGAACCGGCCGCCAGCTGATCCAACTCTCGTGGAGAAAGAAAATGGCGTCGTTTTTGGAAGGTATTGTGGAAATACGATGATAACTAGTATGCATGTAACAGTAAGCAAAGTACATTGATTTGAAGTGGTCCCCAATATGCGATAATTCTTTTTATAAAGTGTTTATATTGTAAATACTACCACAGAGTATTAATACGTGTTTTGGTATTAACCGTGCTGTCACGTCACAATACTAATTTGCCAAAACAGGGCAGATTTGAAATTGTGACCTAATTATGAGTTCGTAGTTTAGTCGTTGTGTCTGTATTGCAGTATATAAAGAAAGTAAATATAGAGAAAGTATATATATAAAATGAAGTAAATATAGAGAAACCAAGAATCCAACATGTCGGGGAAGTTATCTCTAGAGTTATTAGTCTGGACGTACAGTATGCATTTTGTGTACATTCGTTGTTTCCGAGTTTACGCGTATCTTAGCTAATAAATATTCTGGGCTACAACACGCAGAAAAGATAAACAATTATCTACGCTTTTACAGTTTTTGTTTTTATAATATTACCNGCGTATCTTAGCTAATAAATATTCTGGGCTACAACACGCAGAAAAGATAAACAATTATCTACGCTTTTACAGTTTTTTGTTTTTATAATATTACCTAAGTTTTTTCCGCGATAGAAAAAATCTTGAAAATGGTTAAGAATCGCACATTTAGAGTTTGCCAGCGCAGTTTCATTAATAAGTAGAAGGAAAATAAAACTGCACAGTCGTAGTTTAATGTATGGTCTTTCACCGTGTGCTATACACTGAAGAGCAAAAAAACTGGTACACCTGCCTAATATCGTGTAGGGCTCCCCCGAGCGTGTAGAAGTGCCGCAAGACGACGTGGCATGGACTCGACTAATGTCTGAAGGTATGCAGGAGGCAATTCACACCATGAATCATGCAGGACAGTCCACAAATACAATCTGAACCAATTTGAGAAAGGGTTGCACGTCTGTCACAATTAATGATTCTCGTCAGTCGTAGTTTGTCCCGTTCTTTCACGATCTCTTTCCGGCCGCAGCGATGTCGAAGATGTGATGTTTTACCGGATTCCCGATATTCACGGTACACACGTGAAATGGTCGTACGCGAACATCNATTCCCGATATTCACGGTACACTCGTGAAATGGTCGTACGCGAACATCCAAATGTTATCGCTACCTCGGAGATGCTATGTCCCATCTCTCGTGCGCCGACTATAACACCACGTTCAAACTCACTTAAATCTTGATAACCTGCCATTGCAGCAGCAGTAACCGATCTATCTGCCGACCGCATCGCGTTACTCTGATTGGTTCCATACCTGTGTTATTTGCATACGCACGCCTGTACCAGTTTTTTTTTGTTCTTCAGTGTAGTATCCCGCTGTTAAAGATCTCATCTGCACAGGTAGCGTAACAGCGGAAGCACTGCACGCAGGTTCAGCGCCTGGTGCGTAGGGGCGACGGGGCACTGGCTAGGAGCGACAGTGTCGCCCTTACTACCGCGTTAGCAGCGAGGTGGCAGCATTGTGGAAGTGTCTAGCGGCGGCCGATACAGGCCGTAAGTGTCTGCGGCGTCTGTCTAGTGCACCGTCGACGTGGAAAGGTCATGGTCTGGTGGACCCAACGCCCACTCATTCCTGCAACAACCTCCTGCGCTCCAAGGCCAGCCGTGCCGGAAGTCACTCCGCACTACCCAGTTGTTTCACCTAGCTCGACCCTACATTCCGGTTCATTTCTGGTCCTACCGAGCCATCTGGCGCTGTGGTAAACCTCCGCACTCGATTTCGATTCCCGGCCAGGCCGTCCTGATTCCGGCATTCCGTGCCTACCGTCAACCGGGGCTGCTGTGCTCCAATATTGTCGACGTTTAGAATGAAAGCATTGTGAATTTTCTATGAATTATTTAAAAAATTAGTTACTACATTAAATATTATCTGTAAGCCATTGACTCGGGATTTATTTTTATGCAGTTTTGTAAAGTGGGGCAAAGTAACCTATAGTGGTGGATTAATTTGCTCCAGTTCGTAAATTCATGCAAAAGTTACAGGAAAAGACCACTGGCGCAAAGTCAGTCCTCTAGTATTGTGTGTGTGAAGACGGGTACCAAACATTTACAGAACCTACACACTTATTTGTAGTTCATGTGGTGCCATCTATGTCNTTTTCTATGAATTATTAAAAAAATTAGTTACTACATTAAATATTATCTGTAAGCCATTGACTCGGGATTTATTTTTTATGCAGTTTTGTAAAGTGGGGCAAAGTAACCTATAGTGGTGGATTAATTTGCTCCAGTTCGTAAATTATGCAAAAGTTACAGGAAAAGACCACTGGCGCAAAGTCAGTCCTCTAGTATTGTGTGTGAAGACGGGTACCAAACATTTACAGAACCTACACACTTATTTGTAGTTCATGTGGTGCCATCTATGTCGTCACGGTCCAATCAGTCGACAGTAGTCACCAGAGCCCTCGCTAGAGAGCTCTGAAACGTATTTTTTTTCATACGAGTGAAGTACCCGAAATCACCCCAGGCGATGGTGACTACATGGCAAGAGAAACCTGTGCAAGTCAGAGAATTTGAAATGGTCAGGAAATGCATGGAAAAATCACGGAATCATGTGACATCTTGAAAATTCTGGCCTGTAATGCAGTATAATGTAATATATTTTGTGTTTGGCCAAACATTCTCAGTAGTAGCAGCCTAAATAATTGGGCTACTGGAAAATTATTTGCGTTATGTTGGTAATAGACCCGCCAGGAAAAAATTGCACGTTTTGTAGTGTGGATGATGTTTAGAAACTGCCAGTTCCATGCTTCTTTTTCTTTAATAACACTTCATAGTGTAGGGTTTTTCCCCCGTTGGAATGCTTTTATCGAGTGACTAAAAAGACTGGAAATTTCGTTATTGTTGGCTGGAAAATCTGGAAAAGTCAGGAAAAAGTTATCCTGATAGTTTGTAGCAATCGTGTTTGGGCAGCTTGTTCCGTACGGATACGGNCTGGAAAAGTCAGGAAAAAGTTATCCTGATAGTTTGTAGCAATCGTGTTTGGGCAGCTTGTTCCGTACGGATACGGTTAATTCTACTCAGGTTAGGAACAAAACTAGTTTTCTTATGGGAGAGTTTGGCACAGGGAACATTTCCTCCGCTAGGTAAGCGCTAGTGTTCCAAAGAGGTCACTTATAATCAAAATGTTAAGCTACGTAAATAATAAAAGAGAAAAATTTGACTCAGTTAGGTAGTTATTTCATTTTTGATTTATGATTATTGGAATTATTTTGTTTTTTAAGAAAGGAAAAAAAATCTGGTACACATGCGTCACTAGCGACGAAAAACTTTAGTTGTCGAACTTGAAGCGTAAAGCTTCCCAACCTGAGTAGAATAAACCTTAGTACGACCGAAGGGCGCTTGTTCGCGCTCGCATGTCGTTTACACACTACACACATGAGAATGTTCGGTTCGTTGTTGGTCTTTCACGCGCGTTCTGTTTGCTCCGGTGTAAACGAGGCATTCAGCTCCCGCTTGTCGAGAAGCGCGGGAGCGATAAGGGCGATACTGCCACGCGCATCAAGCGCGCCATCGCCGCTAAGCGCAAGGGTCTGAACTCGCTTGCCAGTGGTCTCGTCGCACTGCGTGTACCTATGGGACTTTCAACGGCGACCCTATTGTTTTATTGGCGGAATGTTTGTTAGGAAGGTACCGTTCAGGGCCCTCGAAGTTTTTTTTTTATGCAACTGATGCGTGTAGTTTGAGATACAGCTCTTTGAAAAAGTCGTTCCTAGCCATTTTTTGAGTACTCTGAAATTGTGTTTCTAATGTGCGTGACGTCTTGAGGGCACTTAAGGCGCCAGTCTACCTGGCGCTTGAACTGCGTTGCAGAGTGTTCCAAATACACGTTTTTCAACGAAACTATTAAGCGTACGTCCAACGTGCTGATCTACGAAAAGAACACACACTTCAGACGAGAGCTGTTAAGTACTTTCAAAATATCACGTACGTTAGAAACATCAATTCAGAGTACTCCAAAACCGCTAAAAACGGCCTTTCCAAGGCGCTGTAGCTCAAAATGCACGCATCAGATACATACAAAACTACTATAGGGGCCTGCACTGAACCTTCCTAAAGACTTCCCACTAATAAAATAATATGGTCACCGCTGAAAGTCCCATAGGTACACGCAGCACGACGAGAACACTGCACGCCAGTTCAGAGCCTTGCGCTTAGCGGCGATGGCGTACTTGATGCGCGTGGCAGTGTCGCCCTTATCGTTCCCGCGCTTCTCGGCCTAAACGTGGGAAAAAGTTCCAGGTAGACGGCGGCCTTAACGACGCATGTTAATAGTTTATTGGGGAAAACCGCGTGTTTCAAACACACAGCGGAGCAGTTCAAGCTCCAGGTAGGTGTGTATTTCCAGTTGGCCGAACATTCGTCCAGGCGCAGACAACGCGGATTACGCACACGTGGCGTACAGCGCCCTGATTGGCTATTCGTGGCGTTAACTTCGCCTGGTCGTCGCGTGACGGCGTGTGCGCCTGGCCGGGGGGCTGAAGGCAGCAAGCAGCATGTTGAAGAGAGCTACAGGTAGGTGCAGGAAGGAGCGGATGCTAAGTCGACTCCTGTGTTATCTGCCTTGCTGCAGCAAGAACGTAGACGACCGGCGTTTGTGCCCTCAGGTCACGTGCACGGCGCCGCTGTCACTTTCACAACTCCGCCTCGTACACCCGCCACGTCAAGTTTTGTTCCGCTGCAGCCTCCTCCTCCTCCACTCGATTCTCTGTTCCGCGAACTTCTTTGATTGTTTTGAAGACAGTCCCGTATACAGCTGTTTCCATTGTTGTAGTGTCTACCCTGCGCCACAGATNAGCAGCCTCCTCCTCCACTCGATTCTCTGTTCCGCGAACTTCTTTGATTGTTTTGAAGACAGTCCCGTATACAGCTGTTTCCATTGTTGTAGTGTCTACCCTGCGCCACAGATAGTGTACATATTCGTGTTAAGAGCACATGCGTGTCTCCACCGTCGCGGATAGATACACCGGCGTCGCTAGAGGACTCCACCGTCGCGGATAGATACACCGGCGTCGCTAGAGGACTCCACCGTCGCGGATAGATACACCGGCGTCGCTAGAGGACTCCACCGTCGCGGATAGATACACCGGCGTCGCTAGAGGTCTCCACTGTCGGGGATAGATACACAGGCGTTGCTAGAGGATAGACAGGAAAGGAGTGCAGGCAGGCCGGATGTCGTGGCGTGGCTGACGGCTGGCAGGAGGCGGCTGCAGCGGTGACCGGGCGTCCTTGGTGGCCGAGTGAGGAAACCCGAGACTCGTGAGTTGCAAGGGACGTCGTCTCCGGGACCACGCCGCCGTGACGCGCCGAGTACAGGGACTTCCCTTGCAACTCTGCAACTAACTGCGCCACACCTGTCGCATTGCGATTTAAGGTGTATAAGAGAGTATGGCTGGATGGATGGACAGAACGGAACTACGAACGAGGCGGATGGCCGGAGCGACGAGCGGACGTTGATGGAGTAATGGCTGGATGGACTGGGTGTTGGGCGGATGTGGATGGAGCTATGGCCGGAACCATGGATGTACGGAGCGATGGACGGATGAAACCATGGACGTATGGCGCGATGACTGTATGAAACCATGGGCATATGGCGCGATGGCTGGATGAAACCATGGACGTATGGCGCGATGGCTGGAACCGTGGATGTAGCGATGAACGGGTGTAACCATAGATGAACTGAAAGGGGGATGGAATTATGGACGAATGGAATATGTGTGTGTGTAATAGATGTAAATTTATTTCCTTTAAATTTTTTTCTAATTCACGAAAGAGCAAGCATTTTCGCGTTTGTAACATTTACTTGCTTAACAAATTCATGGTATTACTTGAATGGTGCGTGAATAAATTTTAATCTAATTAATGGCAGTTTTTAATTTTTTTTGTACGGCGGATGGTGCACAATGGACAGAAAACTTCGGTTCTAAAAGGATCGTTTAAAAGTGGTCAGCCAATCTCAAGACGCCTTTAAAAAAAAAGAGTTCATCGTACCCCCAACGAAGTATCTCAGTTTTACTTCAGTACTTTAAATTTGTGCATACAACCACACTGCGATGCACGCACTCCATTTATAACTGCAAATATGCTCCGCCACTTCTCCAATAGTACTCCCCCCCCCCTTCAATTATTACAGATTTTACACATTTACTTTTGTAAAGTAAAGTTTCACAGCTCAACACATAGGCTCTAAAACTTTGTACTGATGATTCTCAGCGCTGTAAAACACAGATTTCTGCGTGCCACGTTTAAACTAAACTACGTTAGAAAAAAAAAAGGTTTCATTGTTCCTGGGCGAAAGAAATGGACGTGTGGGCAGGCGAAGATTTGGCGGGGAAATTTATGGCCTTTACTGGCGCCACTGAACGGCAGGCACATTTGGTTATTGACGTGCTTTAACGGTAGTGGTCATTTGGCTGCCAGGTGGGCGTTGTCACGCGGTGAATTATTAATCTCCCGTGGAGGAGAACACGCCGAGGAAGAGACGCTCGTTTGTTTTTTCTTCTCGATGGCGAAGGTTACGTGTTTTGTTTGCAGCTGGTAGCGGAGACTTTTACGACAGCTGTTTCTCGGGTCGGTTGAGCCATCGCGCGGTTCATCTCGGCGGGTGAAGTTGTTTTACTCCCGCCGCCCAAGAGATGGATGCTCTTCCTCGAATGTGACGTCACCTGCACCTTAGTCGTTGTGCTTTATCCGTATTCCCAGTAAATACTGACGGCCAGGGTCGGTGCAAGGTAACACCCCTGTCTTCGGAAAAGGGGCCGCGGTGGAGTAGTGGTCAGGCTACTCGCCTCCCACCATGGTTCGATTCCCGGCGCGGTCGCACCTGAATTTCCCCACGCGGGAATCTTGCCGGACGATGCCCTTGGTCGGCGGGGGTTTTCTCGGGGATCTCCAGTTTCCCTCCGCCCTTGCATTCCGGCGCTGCTCCATACTCACCTCACTCCCATCGGCTCTCAATACCTAGTTGTTAAGAGCCGCCCATGTCTCTCCACCCACTCATTCCCCGGAAAGGTTGCATCATATCATCCAAGGTCACGTATTCCCCTACTTAAAAATTGAACAGACAATTTAAAAAAAAATTAATTTTTTTTCCTAATCAGAGCTAGGCGAACCAATTTTTTTTTTACCTCGTCTCCCGATTTTGTGTCGTCGAACCTCGAATCTGAGAGTAGTAAAAACCGACGATATGTCATTGCAGATCTGAACCTTACAATGTCGATTTCATCATCCCAAAGATCTCTCGCATTCAAATTCGTATAAGAAGTAATGTTTTGAAGAATCTGATAAGTAAGTAAATCGGAAAAATACGCAAGAGGTATTTTACTTTTTTTTTTTTTTTTTGGCATTGCCCTTCACGCCAGGGAGATAAAGTACAATATTTTATTTTAGGCGTTCCGCTTATTTTTGGGACTCGGAAATTCCAAAGAATGTCATCCGGCCTTCGCAACTAAGATATCCCACTCACCCTCAGACACTACTGCGCGCTCTCCTGGCTGCTCAGGTTAGCTACCGCGCGAGGAACAGTTTGGACCTTCCTCCACACACGACTTGTTCATTTCAAGGTTCTCCCTTTCTTCGTATTCATCTTCCAATTCCTTAAACTACCGAAGCCACGCGGCTGCACGGGTGTCCACCCACAGGGAAAACAAGGAAAAAAGTCAGCGAATTTCACGTGACCGAAAAGTCTGTGAAATGCAAGGGAACTTCCACCTGGGCCAGGGAAAATTTTAATAAATTGCTGTCCTGCAAAAGTGGTTGTTGGTTGGTTGGTTGTGTGAATACATGATAATGTAATTGGCGAGTATATGCGTTTCGAAATTTCAATTTTTAAGTTTGTGAGCTGACAATAACAACATATTTTTCCAAGTAGTCTATGGCCTATACGCACAAAATAAAATATTTTGTGTGTTTGTAATGGGCACTCGTGTGTTATCAATAGTGTGTATCGCGAGAAATATCGATGTGCTGAATAAAACGTTAGTGTAATTTAGTTTAACTTCTCTGACGGCATATTTTTTTCTATCGGTGGTGGAAAAATATGATATTGGAAGGTTTCTGTCCTGAAAATAGGCCAGGGAAAATGGTAAGATTCTGCCTGGAAAACAGGGGAAAGTCGGGGAATTCCAAAATGGAGTTTCAGTGGACGTCCTGGACTGAATCAGTCGATTTTTCACCGGCCATGTTACGCGAGGACCCGCGGGTGCGATATGAACGCCGCACATGTTTGTCAGAGAGAGAGAGAGAGAGAGAGAGAGAGAGAGAGAGAGAGAGAGAGAGAGAGAGAGACGCTTTTTTTTTTAACTAACTACTCTAAAACTAAGTGTTATGTGAGCCCGCGGTAGGGACGGGAGTTAACTGCGTCTCAGGGCTAAGCCCCATACGCCTACAAGGAAGGGAGTATCATGCAAGGAGACATGCATCACGGCAAAGAGGGATTGGGCTGCCATGGCCTGCTTTTGGCCATGAGAACCTCCCTAAGTGTATTTATAGCCAAACTATATTTAGAAGAGAAAGGGAAAAACCGGCATAGTCACCGTAAAAACACTTTCGACAGGAAAGAATTAAAAAATTGTTTCATGCATTATCATGTTTATCAGAAAATGCTACAGGAGACAGAGGATAGGAATCATGCTCTTATGATAGGAATCATGCTCTTATGATAGGAAAAATTGCTAGTAGAGAGGGGGTGGGTCAACTTTATTTCAAATAGCGCTGGTTTGAGAGAGGAACGTGTACAAATGAGCTCTCTTATTTACACGAACGCGTGAAACACTCTGGGCAGGAAGGGGGAGGGTGGAATGGTAGGTACCTGAAGGAGTGAGTTCCGCTATCTGCTGGTGTGGGTGGAACAACCAAACAGACCTGCGGCGCCGAGAACCCGCCAGCGAGTCCTGGTGCGTTAAAAATAATGCCCGCACAAATTACGTCATAATGACTTAACAAAAGTTCAGAATTTGTGTTTGTTGTACAGCGTAATGTATATTACCAGAAGTATATATTTAGTTTCAAAATAAGTTCCCCCAGACAACTGAAATAAGCTAGAAACCAGTAATTGAACATACTGCGCGAGACAGAGTCTTAAGAACTTCTTCACTAATTGTGCCTTATCGACTAGACGTTGCCCATCGAGGTAACACAAGTAACAATAGGAAAAGCCATTTATTTTCACTTTAAAATATTTTAATGAAATTTACTTATTTAAATGTTTAAAAAATTTAAGTCTTATTTTTAATTAAAATGTTGGCGTATTTTCATTCGGGATGCTTTGGGAAGCACTTTTTGCAAGGAAACCGTCGCCAAGTAGTGCAACCATAATAATTACGATGTGGTTGTATGTAATAAAATATTGGCAGTAACGGTAAGAAATATGTTTAATAATTTGTTTTATGTAGATTTATTTCTGTTGTAAAAATGATAATTTTCGTGACTGAAGTGGATGGGCATAAAATCAGTTCTTAAAAATACATATTACTGGTCTTGCCTAAGGTTTTTAATTTTTTTTTGGAAAACGTTTTTTTCTGAAGTCGCTATCACGGAAATACGCTACAATTTAGATTAAAAACAGTTAAGTGATTTGAAGTATAGTGGGGATCTCGGGAGATGGCTAGGCTGTAGAGAGATGTGGTGGGTAGTGCCACACAACTCTCTCTTTATCTCTCTCTCTCTCTCTCTCTCTCTCTCTCTCTCTCTCTCCCGGCTACTCTTGCCCTGCCCGAGTAAAGGCATAGCTACGCTGCTAATCACCCCAAAAGCAACACGGACAGGACTCTGCCAGTTAGCTACGAGTTGGATTAGGTCGCATGTCCGTACAGTAAAATGGAGCACATTCAAGACAGAAGGGAAGCTATACTTACTGAAGCAAGGGAAGAAACGGTGTGATATACAAACGTGACGAATGAGCTGGCGGACAGTTGAAATATTTGTTGTCTCGACCCAGTTGACGTGCTTCAGATTACATTGCGAATTTTTTTATTACTTTGCATTCTTTGTTTCGCTGCAATGAATTTACATCGACCTAAAAAAGAAAAAGATGCAATTAAAATTTTAGACCTTTTTCATATGAGAAATGTTAGTATGTTACTTGGTAAAATTAAGGCTTTTCGCATAACATGTTGATAAGGACATCATAGTAACTATGATGCAACGAAAGTTACATTATTTGATAACTGGTTTATGAAATGTCAGCGTGTAGGCCGCACAACGATATTTTTGTATCATGATCATGGCAGATACTGAAACGAATTAAAACCTAACTTCTCGTTAATCTTAAATTGAAAGGATATCATTCAAAACTAGAAATAAATACAATGGAGGCGTAGGCCTATACCCCAATAATGACAGCGACTGTGTTGGCAAGAAATGAATATGCTTTATTGAACTTTTACTTGTGTTTTCTCTTAATACTGTAATATTTCATTTACAATTAATTCGAATAAAAACAGTGAGAAAATAGATGTTGCTAAAATGCCTAGTATGGAGTAGTTCCTTTGCAAAACACTATTACAGTGCGAGTGCACGAATGCAGTGCGTTGTCCCTTTGGTGTGATTTTCCAGACTTGGTTAAGCTTTGTTTGCACGAGGCGGAGGAATATCCTCAAAGTAGAACTTTAGCAGGGTTTCAGAAAAGTGGCAGGTAACCATGAATGGACTCTTAATGTAATGGCCCATTTTGGTTTAAATCAGGCACGTGTTTCTTTAGTACTTTTAAATGCCGCACACAATATACTTTAGAATGGGTACGCAATTTTGGGTACTAATATTTTATTGGGATGTGCCGAAACCTACGTTCGTGCTAGATGATGTAGTATTTGTTAACGTAATTTTCGTTAACCACCGTGTTCGTATTGCGGTACACTTCCAGTAATCCTCGGCTGACAGCTAGGCAGGTTCCATTGTTTTTCAAACGACTCCCTCTCCTCGACCTTGGCTGCGTTTCTCGGGAACTGTTAATTACCTGACAACACCCAAGGCCCCGCGGCTTAAGCAGCCGCTCTTATCTGAACTCCTTGTGGAAAATAGCTTGCCTCCATGCAGGCCGGAAACACCCCGTTGATCGCCGCGCCGCTAAGTGGCGACATTAGTTCCGCTCAGGTCATCGGGACACGCTCTACATCACCGTCACCCGAGTCGCTTTGCCCTGAGATAGCGCACGCCGCTACTTGCTTCGCCGACATTCTTACAGCCTTGAGAAACCAACTTCGCCCGTCAGAAGAATAAGCGCTGACATCGACTTGCTCGGGAGCGACAGCCTACGTACACTAGTGCATAGCCTGCTGCGAATACGATAAACAATTGAAGCACGTGCGACGTGGAGGTAAAGTCTGTTCACGGTAAAGTAAGCACTTTTGAAATAAATCACTGCCCATAACTACACGTATAACCAGGATCCCAGTTAAGACGACTTCGAATTTATAAAAAATAGTTCTAATACTTAACGTTGCGTTGAGAGTGTAATATGTAAATTTATGGCAACTCTAGTCTTAATGTATTTGTTTAATACACGTAAAAGCGCGAATTTGCCTATTAACGCATTTAGTTTCCTAAAAAATTTCCTTGGTTTCCACTTGGATGTCGCATGAATAAAGCGAGATGGTCCATGACAATGTTAATCTTTCATATAGCGGCAGGATACAAAATGAGAGTGAAAGTAGATCCTAAGCAGAGCTTTCATAAGTGCTCACATAACCTTGAAAAGCTTGTAATTGAACTGTGCATGCATGCATACATATATAGAATGTCTCACTACATGAGCGTGCTATTTGACCGCGTGTCCGAATTATAATCATGTATGTATTGCAATCATGTGACGCCTTGTCTTATGGAAGGTGCTCGAATTGACCACCTTCAGCCTGAATATACGCCTGCACACCTCGTATTGCAAAATGCCACATATAAAAAAAGTGTTAGTAGAATAAGTTTGTAGCATTTTTGAATTCATTGACGTAAGTATTTGGATGTTGAGAATGGGTGTTACTTACACAGCTGTTTTCAAGAGATGCCATAAATAAAAATCTGCTAGATTTAAGTCTGGAGAACGTACAGGCCAGCCAATAGACCATGCACGACGTATCGATTTGTTCGGGAATCTTTCGTTCGTGAAATTTCTTACTGTTCAACTATAGTGTGGCGATGCGCCATCACGCATAAACCACATGCGACGTACATGTGGCTCTAACTGGGAAAAAATGCCAAATAAGCAACATGTTTTCATAGACTTTCTCTTTGTTTAGTGCCTCTTTTTCACCAGCGAAGTGGGTTCCCCATTTTATGAGATATTCTGTTTACGATGTGCTTAGAAATTTCTGTTACAAACTTACAAGGTGTGTAAAGGATACTTAGTTTATTATGCTTTGAACACGAACCCCGAGTCCAGAATCTTCCCGTATTCATAAAAATAAAACGTTTTTGAAAGGATGTCACATCGAACAGGTCTTGCAGTGGACCAGGAAGCAATGACGAACAATCAACTGGAACTGGAAATTAATAATTGAACGATTAACTTGCTGGATTCTGGTTTGGAACTCGTGTCAATAACACGCTTTATTCCAGCAGAAGAGGAATTGCAACACACTTGATTTGATTGTAATTTCTTTCGCAGCAAGCACAGTACGTTTGCGGACATTCGCTCCCGTTGAAACGTTAACTTCATTTCCCCTTTCACAAGTTGGTAGTAGGAATTTCGAAACGGTTCTTATATACATCGAGTGCTGTATTAGTTTATTGATCTTTTTAACGCTCCCTACACTTACATGCCCCCCCTCCCCCTGTTCCACTTCACATACACACCCGTGAGATATGTTCGGGATTCAAACCTTGACCTTTGTATGCTGGAAAGCGCCGTAGTGGCCGAATTACACATCTGTGATGGGAAGATAATTACAAATATGTGGTGATAGTCCTCGAAAGATAACGACAGATGTGTGCAAACATTTGCAATTATTTGTAAGGTCAAGTCATTAGTGAAATATGGTGTTCAATCCTTAAAGTATTGTCTTATCCAGTTCGTCAGTTAATTTTAACTGAAATGAAAGCTATTTCTCGTGTGCAGTGGACTCGCTAGACAGATGCGCAGGCGGCGAGCGAGCCTGACAAAGGCGCAGGTACTTCACTGTGCCGCCGTTGCTCCAGCTTTCCCCGTGTTTTCCCTTGTCTCGGCGTCTCGAGGTCGTCGCCACTCCGTGGTCTAGCGACCTCAGGCAGCGACAGGTGGTTCCCCACGGCCCTGTGGTTGCCTCGCCACCAGCATAGCGCTGGCCGGAGTCCCACGAGGGTTCAGCACGTTTGCTTACGATAGCGGGGTAAGTTAATACCGTCCCCCGGGGGGAGGAGGCTTGAGCAGCACAAATATTTATGTATTATCCCCGAAGAAAAATTACCTGCGGTCGGGACTGCCGACGTTAATGTGGCAACAGTTCATGACCCAAAAACGACGCCATTCTGTAAGTTAGGAAGTCCGGGTCCCGTTTAAACTTCAGGCGCTCAACCGATAAAGGTAGATAGTTGGCAACTCATCCGACAACTGTATTGGAATTTCGATTTAGTCCATTCCGGTATTTTCATTCCACCTTTTTATTACTGGATTTACTCTTGTGTTTGTCCCAATGAGCATATCACCTAATATCTTTACACCACGATCTTCATATTCGCAGTTCTGGTCGTCAAAACTAATGATCGGGAAGCTCTCAAAAGTATAGGATTGTGTATTTACATTTCGAGTGAGTTGGGGGATTCGGACGGCTCTCAACGTCGAGGTCTTGAGAGCCGATGAGGGTGAAGTGACGTGAGAATGGAGCAGCGCCGGAATGAGTGGCGAGTAGTCTAACCACTACAGCACCGCGGCCCGCCCCTTTCACATTTCATAATTCCAATTGTCGGTGCAAATAGTTTGCGATGAGCAAGTCTACTGATGGAGCGGTTTCTTCTGAAGCTCACCTGGTAAGGCAAATTATTTGCTGACGTTTGTTTGTGGCGATAAATTCCCCACCTTGAGTGTCCGCGTTAGAATCCCCGGTAGAGTCCGTCGTGTGTCAATTCTGTTTTTTTAGTTGTGCAGTAGCTGGCAACACTGATCTTGTTTCATACCAGTTTAACACACACACGCGCACGCACGCACGCAGAGAGAGAGTCTCCTAGGGAGTTCATTTTTATTACACTGCACTTTTATAATAACATGGACGCGTTTGTTTTTTTATATGTGAAAGTTTGTAACACTGGTGCGTAAGGAGTCTTCTTGCATAACACCGAGCGCTGAAGGCTATAAAAGTAGAAATTGTTCTTTTTTAAAGCATAATGAGTAAATTTTAACTTCAAAATTTTATCCGTACAAGTTTCAAAAAAAAATATTTTTAACACGGTTAGCTTTCAGTTAACCCGGTTCTTGACGCCACAGGCGTCTTATGTTGAAATTTATTTGATATTTAATACTTGTTTGGCTTGCGGTAAGGGTTTTAATTTGTAGCTATTTTAACTTTCAAGTTTTTTTGAAAAATTAAAGTTGATGTACAGGGGAACAGCAAAACAAATTCTAAACATACAGTCTTTATGGCAAGCTAATAATATTGACAACTATTTTGAGCTTAAAGGTTACAGTTATTTTTATTCAATTTTTGATATTTGTACGAAAAAAGATAGCCTCTACATTTAAAATTCCTATATTCCGTTTAATTAATTTTTGGAAATATGTTTTCCTCTATTGACACTTTTTTCGTACTGTTACTTCATATCACAAGTAGAATTGATGCAATATGCTAGAAATGTATATAACGAATCTAGGCTCGCAAGCATTCTTAAATAAACGCAATGAAATCTACCTAGAATTGACCGTGAACTCAGTATGTATTATCAGTGAAGTGAGGTTTCCGTTATCTGTAATCGTGCAGTTTATACAACAGCTTTGTGCATCAAACGGGAGAAATATTGACAGTATATTCCATTCGTGGTTATTTCCAGTTTTTTTTCTAAATCCCTGCTCAATTTATATTTGCAGGGTAAACCTCCGCCTAGTGAAAACAAAGCATCACATTTGCGGGCCACACATTCAATTAAAAAATATTTTGCATGAGAACTGTTTATCAAGCGTTTCCAGCTCACATATTTATTCGCTGTTTCTAATCATATTAATTATNATATTTTGCATGAGAACTGTTTATCAAGCGTTTCCAGCTCACATATTTATTCGCTGTTTCTAATCATATTAATTATTCATGAAATGCGATTCATAAATAAAATACAAGTAAAAGTTCAGTTTAACCAAAAATAAGATACTTGTATGTTAACGGAAGTATAGAACAATTGTGGTACATGACACGTGCAGGAAACAGCCAGTACGTCACGAGTGATATTTTTTTAAAAGTTTGATCGGAAAGGCGTGAAGATACGGCCACAGTGACGCAGCAGCAGCGAGCACTAACTCAGGTCGTCGACGTCGCGAAACGCCGTCCGGTTACGTCCCCGCGGAACACTGCTTGGCGCTGCACATGCCGTGCTTGTGAATAAGCAGTTCAACAGAACACTTAATTGGCCCGCTATCTGGCATCACTTATCCCTTGGCGAATGCGCAATCGCGTTATCTTGTACAGCTCGCGCGATAACAGTGAATTCGGAATGAAAAGCGCGCAAGCCCAAAATAACCTGCGTTTTCTATTCCAGACGCCCGCTTACCTTTCTGTCGCTCGAACTGCTCGGCAGTGTGTTCGAATTTCAATTTTTTGTTAAATGCAGAACCNGCGCCCGCTTACCTTTCTGTCGCTCGAACTGCTCGGCAGTGTGTTCGAATTTCAATTTTTTGTTAAATGCAGAACCACTCTCTGGTGGTGTTTACACACCAGAAGATGTAAAAAGGGTACTGAAACCCATAAGAAAATTAAATACATGAAGGTGGGGAACTCGTACCGGCCCGTGTGTTTAATTTGTAACATAAAAAAAATGTCGCAACTTGAAGTTCTGCAGCACCGCGCAGCAATACGGTAGTTCAGTACCTGCGCGAGCCGTTATTCCTCCTTCATCGCTATCTTTCTTCTTCGCCTTGAACGTTTAAAACGGCCTTTACACCGTCTCCTGTTAGGCGCGCATGTCGTCGGACATGACGGCACATGGGATGTCTGTCAAACAGCGAGCGGGCTGTAAATGATTCTCGCTTGGTGTATTGCCAGGCATGCCCGGGAAGACACGTCTCGAGGCGATCCTCCTCGCCCGTGCAGAGATCAAATAGGCCGACCCAGCACCTAGTGTTTGTGGTGCGGGCAAAGGGAGGGGACAGTGGAAGAAACGGTCGCCAATAAAGGCTGGGCTTTCCCGCAACGGTACTTTACTTCGGACAGCTGTGCGCGACAAAGACGCTCCAACACCACGACCATGAGCGGGCTTTCTCGGAGGGTGGTTCTTGCGTATTTTGTCTTGTAGTGGAAAAGGCCGGATCGCGTGAGATGGACATAGTCTCACAGTGAGTACGTGATATCGCCATGCTCGCACATACACGCGCCAGTGGAAAGGTCGCTTGGAACCGTTGCAATGTAAGTTCAAATTAGAAAATATAATATCCCCCCCCCCCCAGCTTTGAGGAAAGGAACGTTGGCGTGGCAGTTAGGTTGGGGGGGTGGGGGGACGCTCACTGCTGGAGGGAGGGAAAGCACGTGACACTTCTGGCGCTATACAGTCCAAATTGCATAACATCNGGGGGGACGCTCACTGCTGGAGGGAGGGAAAGCACGTGACACTTCTGGCGCTATACAGTCCAAATTGCATAACATCTCTCTCTGGTACCGCGCTATTAAATAACGCTGACGCGACTTAAGGTGACCGTCTGGGTAAGCCGCCGAACGGTGTGCAGAGCTCCAGCTGAAACCTTTTTATTTAAAAAACCCTCCAACGTGTTTGAGTGAGGTCTGCTTACGAATAGCATTTAAGAAACTGTACGCGTCTGTATACGTTTTTCAGTTCCTCCATTCTTCTCTAAAGCATGTTTTTGTGATCGTGAAAATGGCTCAAACGGGTGTTTACACGGTCATTTTAAGGTATGAACATTCCGGTACAAAACATTAAAAAAAGGAATACGGACGTGCATTAAACCTTTATTTTTGTTATGCCGTCATAAAGTGGAAGGGTCTCCGCTGAAAGTCTCAATAGTGGCGCGTTATCGACGGCAAGACTGCACGCCAATTCAGTGCTTTGCGCTTGGAGGCGATGGGAGAGTTGATGCGCATGTCTCGGTCGCCCCTAGTGCTCCGACGTTTTAAGGCTCAGATGTGTAAATTCCTTCAACCAGGCCGCAATCTTAACGTTTTTTTTTTTGCGAGTAATATGCACATGCGGAGCAGCTCTCGCCTAACCGCTCTCGGCCACTTTCGCCACTGAACTCGACAACCCCGCCCCTTCGTGGAGCGGCAATGAACTCTCCCAGCTGGCCTTGATTTGGATTCCACTCAGGAGGGCTTCCTTATTAAGGCTGGTCCGCCTAACGTGGACACCCCCAACATTTCCGAAACTGTTGCAGATCACGAGATGCTGTTTTCGCTAAATGAAATTACGCTCGGAGCATGTAATTTGCAGCAAAGTGACTATTCGTAACACGCGTGTGGACATAAATAATTAAAAAACATATGATTTTTCCTCCGGAAACATACATTTATTTCAACGGTATCTGATAGTACGTGCAAAGAGGAATTCAGTGATGTAGCATATTCAATGGAAAGTAACACAGAAACACCAAGAAATAATGTGCAAATATGATTACGTTAAGTGGGTAGGTAGGTAGCTTGCAACACGCGCTGTGACTCATCCTGGTGGGACCGCTTCCTTATAGAAGCGCAGGACCTGACCCCGTGATCTTTTATGGTAAGTGGTATTGCAGTGTGTCGCTGTATGTACACAGTGATGTTCACGAATGAGGAGAAACTGGACGCTCTACTTATTTACAGTGAGTACGGCAGAAATGCCAAGCAAGCCATCCAAATGTATGGTGAATGGTATCTAATCGGAAGCCCATCTCACGGCAAACGATGCGAAGAATTTGCACACGTCCCTTGACATCAGGTGATTGGAATTCCACACAACACGAGTGCGACGAAAGACTGCTACGNGAAGAATTTGCACACGTCCCTTGACATCAGGTGATTGGAATTCCACACAACACGAGTGCGACGAAAGACTGCTACGGGCGAGACGCATCAACACGATGTGTTGGCACGTTCCAGGTTCGTAGGAATAAGTAAAGCAAGTGTACTAAGCATACTGCGCCAATGGAAAGTCCGCCCATATCACGTGGCTCTTCATCAGTCATTACACGAAGGTGATTTCCAGCAGCGTGTTCAGTTTTGAAGGTTTGTTCTGAAGTCTGTAAGGGATGACAAGTTCCCGGCGGAACCGGCGTTTTCCTCACCAAACCTCCCCTCCTGGTGGCCGATACCTATTAAAAGGNTCCCGGCGGAACCGGCGTTTTCCTCACCAAACCTCCCCTCCTGGTGGCCGATACCTATTAAAAGGTTATACCAGGATCTCTTCTCCTGGTATAAGGGATGACAGCAATTTTCTGAAGAACATGCTATTTACCGATGAAGCTACCTTCACAAACCATGGGCGCGTAAAGTTACGAAATATGCAATAGAGGCCGACGGAGAATCCGCGTTGGATCCGGCACGTGGTAGCATCAGCGACAGTGGAAAGAGAACGCGTGGTGTGGAATCGTTGGAGTCTACGTCATATGACCATACTTCATTCAAGGGACAAGACCGGCTGTACACACGCCAATTTCCTCAGAGAGACCCTACAGGTATTTCTGGAAGACATACCGCTCGACATGTCGCGATATGTGGTTTCAGTATGATGGTTGTCCTGCGCATTTTACTTTGGTGGCGAGGCAAGTCTTAAATGAAACGTTTCCAAACCGGTGGGTAGTACGTGGGGGTGTTTTAAGATTGCCAGCTCGCTCCCCCGACCTCACACCTCTCGATTTTTTCTGTGGGGAACACTGAAATATATGGTGTAAAACACCGTTCCTACGACGCCAGAAGACATGCAGGAACGCATTGTGGCAGCTTGCAGAGGTATTATGCCAGAAACACTTCAGGTCGCTTGTCGCTCGCTACATGTGCGTTTACATATGTGTATTGCTGTTGATGGTAAACACATCGAGCACATGCTTTGCCAAGGCCTAATTTGAAGTGTTTCAACCTTAACTGTGCTCTTTTGTACTATGCATGCGGATGCGATTGAATTTCTCCTTAGGTTGGTTTGTTCAATTTTTTGTGCATCTGTACTCTCTCATTACTCAGTACAGTTAATAACTAGGAAACAAATCTCCTGAATTACGTTGGTATCTGAATAAAATATAAAGTATTGATACCAGACATGCACTCACATTACCCGTCTTCCCTCCGCTGCGGTGCTCTCCTTTGTCCAATATCGCATTCCGTGCCCCTTGCCCCATTAAGGTAAGCGCCATGCTGCTATAAGGAAGCTGTCCCGCCAGGATGAGTCACGGCGCGAGTTTCTTGCTCGCAGCTGTGAGTACAGGTCCACTGCCCCAAGCTACCGGCCAACTTAACTTAATCATATTTGCACATTATTTCTTAGCGTTTCTTTGTTACTTTCCATTGCACATGCTATATCACTGAATTCCTCTTTGCACGTACTTTCAGTTACCGTTGAAATAAATGCATGTTTCTAGGGAAAAAATCATACGTGATTTAATTATTTCTGTCTATACACGTGTTAAAAATAGTCACTATGCGGCAAATTACTTGCCTCCGTACGTAATTTCATTGGCCGAAAACAGCATTTCGTGATCTGCAACCGTCTCGGAAATTTTGGAGGTGGCCACGTTAGGCGGACCATCCTGTATAATATGCAGCATTCTTTCCCTACTTTCCCGAACACCCCCTCGCAAAACTGTTTACCTCCCGTTGACGGGGTGGGGAAGAGCAACGACACCGTTGTTTACAAATGTTTAAGTAACTCGTTTGTGACTAGTACGTTACGCTTCAATACTACACAGAACATGTATGCTAATAGTGGATTGTTTTCGCGCTGCAAGCCTTCCAAGGTACAGTTTGTGTTTTAGTGTAGTATGTAGTATTCAGTAGCGTTCAGTTCGATGCCATCGATTGTCACCTGCTCAGCGATGGTTGCGATTTGGTAATCTAGTATTTTAGTAGGTTTAGTTACATACTGTTACAATTTTCTCAAACGTCAGTGGGCTGAATCAAGTTAGTTAAGGGATGGAGGTACTAATTAAATAAAAGACTTAATTATAATTTCCTAATTTTATTTTCAATAACTACAAACCAAATTCTCTTGACTCAACATTTCACAATAAATTGATTTCACTTGCTGTTTACAATTAATGACTTCAATAAATACAATTTACAATTACTTCAAAGAAATTAACACAATTAAGTAATTAAAAATCAGTCCCAATAGGCAGTATGTGAAAATCGATTCAATTATTTTACAAATTATACGTCCACATTTGGCAGTTCCAATATTTACAATAAAGTCCGTATCACATGTTCATAAAGTCCCACTTCAGTTTAGTCCAGGTTCCACCAGTCTGCAGTGTTGTGGAGTTCTCCGGGCGCCCACATGCACAGTAGTCTTCACTCGTCGGGTTTCACACCACGAACACCTCGTCCGCCGTCGTCCGTCCCTCACCGCACTTGACTTCGTCTCCGCACTCAGCCAGATGGCCTTCGCCAAAAGACTGCCGACAGTCCAGCTGTGGCTTGTATCTGTAGGGTCGTAGGCCATCACCCAGAAACTTCTCTAAATGTCGCGTTGCGCTGAGGGTTCTAGTTCCCAGAATATTCTTGCACAACCTCTACACTCGTCGGCTTCTCCAGCAGGGGGTGGAGGAGGGGCTGTGACGTCAGCCAGGTCGCCGCTGTCAATTATTCCCCGGCTGCTGGGCGAACGACGGGGCAGCGGTGGGTCTGCCTGGGGGAAAGGTAAGGGTCTAAGTGGGTAAGCCCCCCCCCCTTCCCTGCGTCACCATAGCCGGACCAAGCATGAAGCTCACGTCTAGTGCNGGGTCACTTGATCTTCTTGTAAACTATAAGTGCCAATTCAAACACGACCTCAAAGTGCTCGCAATGTCCAACTTTATCGGAAGCACGCGCTACGCTATTGGTGGCCTTACGCTTGGCGCTTGATGCTAACTGTGCAATGGGGCAAGCAACTACACTTCAGGTTTAATATCCAGCCGGAATGTGTATGCAAACAAGTGCGTACGTACCCACTACCAACTGCCGATACAAGCAGGCGTGTAACTCGTATACAGCCGACGACCTTAGGACATGCATTCATACAGACGTTACGTATCCCATTTACCTCCCACATTAATGGAAATAGTTTCTATAATGTTCCTATTAGAAACTCTTTCTCAAATTCTCTCGTTTCCTTTCAAGACAATGGTAAGCATGGTAAACGTTTTCATGTAGGCGATATGGCTTCGCGAATGGGTTAACTTCATTTCAAGTGTTATCACGAACAGCTATACATAAAATGAGCATAATTGAATTTAAAAGGTAGATTTCAGAAAGTGTACAAACACGTGTCTTAAATGGCAACACGTTATGAAACTTCCACATCTAAATAGCACGAGCAACTTGTGTTACCCCGTCCACTTCGTTTCCTTTAGTTGCCCTTCAGCTTCCCCGCGACGTGACTAGATTTGAACAGCGTTTACGCTATTGCGTGATTTAAAACCTGCATAGCTTTGAATATTATTCCTGTGAGTTACGACTTAAACCCCAGTGCAAAAGAAAATACAGCTTAACTCGGAATCGCTTCGTCAGTCGTCATTATCGCGTCCTTGGTGTACAACTTAACCGGCGTGTCTCACACTCCTGCGCTCTAAACGCGGGTTTACATACAGGCATGGTCATAAATGTACGTACAGCGTATCCTGGTAATAAACACTAAAATTTATTGTCGGTAGGCAAACAGCGAGGCGTTTGAATTCGCTGCAGACGAACACTTAATCTATCAAACTGAAAATGCATACCAACTTATAACAGAAAACGCTGCTGTGATAAAACTAAACTTGTGTATGAGAAGCTGGACAGAAGTGAGTGTGTGTGTGTGTGTGTACTTGTGAGGAGTTCTGTATGTCTGAGGCGAGCTCCGTGGCTGTAGTCGGGTATTGTCTGTGGACCGCCCGGCTCTGTGCTCCAATCCCGATTTAGTCATTTGTTGTACATCAATTTGTGTTCATNTGGACCGCCCGGCTCTGTGCTCCAATCCCGATTTAGTCATTTGTTGTACATCAATTTGTGTTCATATAGCATTAGCATGTAATCGTAATTTACCCATCCCCCCCCCTCCTCAAACTGCTACATTAATAGATAGTTATAGAAGCCGGCGTGTTAAACGGCTCGCCTACCTGACGTTTGAACTGTTGCACTGTGTTTAAAATGCAGTTTTCTTTAAAGAAACTATTAAACGTGTCCCAAGTGTGTTGTTATACAAGAACAACCTTTGGACGAAGTCTGTCGATTGCTTTTAAGACCTCACGCGCATTAGAAACACCATCTCGGAGCACTCAAACATATGCTTTTTTTTCAGAGAGCTGTATCTGGAAATATCCGCGTCAGATACGCACACAACTACTCGAGGGCCCGTGCAGTGAACCTCCCTGCAGACTTCCTTAGGGTCACCGCTGAGAGTCCCATAGGTACACGCAGTGCGAACGATAGCTCTGCACGCCAGTTCAGAGCTATGCGCTTAGCGGCGATGGCGCATTTCATGCGCATGGCAGTGTCGTCCTTATCACTTCTGAGCCTCGGACGTGGTACGTAGCTCGAGGCAGGCGGGTCCCATAATAAGCACCGTGTTACTGTACCTCGTATGTGCTTACTACTCGATTCTTACGACTCTCCTCTCGCTTACGATCTTGGTGTACCGGGGTTTTGCTTTTTACTGGTTTGGACTCTTGTTTGGAAGGCGCGATGTGCGTTGCTTTCAAGTGTTCGGAATTTAACTGGCACGCAGCAACGAAGAACAACCGGTTCTCAACAAATACAGCGGCTTGTAAATACAATATGTTGGTTCCCCGTCGGGTTATTAGTGTAGCATAATGCCACAAACCGCAGAGTCAGAATAATTTGAAGCCTTGTTTTAAACATGTTCGTTTAAATATTTTATATTTTTATTTCGCCTCCTTTCAGCACTTTCTTGACGCGTGGCGTTAACCTGGTGTGTCTATTACATCTTAGGCCTAATTCAACTAGATTTGCTATTGGGCCTGAAATCATCGAACTATTTGGATATGTAGTTACAGACAAAAAGAAAGTACGCATGCGAGTACCCTCCTTATTTAAAAGCTTTGATACAAGTATAGAAGCATCTTTAAAGTTATTTGTTGTTTTNTACGCATGCGAGTACCCTCCTTATTTAAAAGCTTTGATGCAAGTATAGAAGCATCTTTAAAGTTATTTGTTGTTTTCGATTCACGAATTAATAAATGCGCCTTTCTCAGTGGACTACAATTTATTTTAAAAAAAATAACATTATTTAGTTGCATGCCATTTGCCAACCGGGAAAATGACAATAAAAAAACCGAAAAACCTTGTAAGATAAAATGCAGTACATTTTCAACANTACGCATGCGAGTACCCTCCTTATTTAAAAGCTTTGATACAAGTATAGAAGCATCTTTAAAGTTATTTGTTGTTTTTGATTCACGAATTAATAAATGCGCCCTTCTCAGTGGACTACAATTTATTTCTAAAAAATAACATTATTTAGTTGCATTCCATTTGCCAACCGGGAAAATGACAATAAAAAAACCGAAAAACCTTGTAAGATAAAATGCAGTACATTTTCAACAGAAACATTATTTATAACGTTCGAAAGCATAATCACATTTACAACATAAACTGCCGTACAATATCATCATGCACCAATAGATGGCACTTGAAGGGTCTATTTATTGGTACTACTATTAAAGCTGCCACCACCAGTTACCACCACTCCACCCTCCTCCTATTACCATCGCCACCACTACTACTTATCATGCTCTTCGTCATCGTCCTCTGTAACATCCTCATTATCACCATCACCATCACCCACACACACACAGCAAGACTTTGTGTCTGTAACAATGTGACCAGAAGTCGTGTTAATTATTTTACGGAAGAAATTAATAGCCCAAGTGTTAACATCGCGGATAACAGAAGATTGGTGTTAGTCCAGGCGGTAGGACGGTATTTATAACGGTTAGGCGTCGCCTACCGACAACCTTGACGGCGCCGGTAGGCGAGGCAGTTTTTAGACTTGCATCCCTTTTGCCTGCAGACGCCAGTTTATCACGGGCGGAGATAAGTAAGAGTGAGATAAGGCGCCAAGTGTCGAAGGCGGCCTGCTCAACGCGACGCCGTTTGAAGTCGACGATGCTCCAACGAAGCGCCGCCTGCAGGGCTAACAACTGTGCGCCCTCGGGGAAAAATACTAGTTTTCTTGACGTTTTGTATACCAATAAAAATAGGGTTTCACGGTAAAGTGTGCACTTTTGATATCAACCTTTGAGAAAAAAAAAATCACTGCCCGTTAACTCTGTGTATGCTACCTTACAAATGGACTTGCAGGCTTGCAGTTAAGTTGGTAACGAATTTAGTAAAATAATTCTAAGTCTTGGCGTTGTATCGCAAGTGTAATGTTAACATTTATGGCAAATCAGGCTGGTGTCTTTTGCTTTATACGCATTGCAGTATTAATTGCAATATTAGTAAACTCTTGTAGGTTCCTATTATTTTCACTTTACTGCTTGAGTGACTCAAGAATAAAGTCATTAGGACCACGAAAATGTACATTTTACATATTGCAGGAGGATACAAAAAAAAGGAGAAAAGGGGATCTTAAGCTGGGCTTTCAAAAGTGTTCAATTAACAGTGAACTAACCAGAATTTTCATGCACATTTTACTCACGAATTTTAATGATGTAAACCTGTTGTGGGCCTTTTCGATAGCGAAACATCGTCCCCCCCCCCCCNGGACGCCGCAGTATAGAATTTATTTATTTGGGCAATTTTAAAAATCTGTTAAATAAAAAGAAATTATTTAAAAAGCGTTTGGTACTTCGAGTTGAGTTAATATAATACTGTGACTATACAGGTTTGGGTGGAATTCGGCCGAGAAACTTCCTGAGGACTTCCCTTACGCAAAATCAAGTGGGAAATATATGGATCGCTTTGTACCTCGACTGAATATTAAGGCAAATATTAAGCTATTGAAAGTCAGGATTTTAAACTGTATCTTTCAAAAATATAATAAAGGAAGTAAAATTAACCGAACATTGTTTTATGTTACGGGGATCTTCAAACTAAGAGCGACTTCTCATTAATACTTCGCCCCGTAATGAAAATTACAGGGGTGGCCACCCTCTTATTGCGGGCAACTTTTTTTTATCGTCAAGAATTACGAGCGTTCGATACTGGTTTATTTAGTAGTTTGACTTGATTAAGAAAAATGGTATTCTTGTTGCAACTGCCTTGGGCCCACAGTTTTCACGCACATTTCGTGTCATTGCCTAGCACGTAGGCAATGACTGCAATTTCCTGCCGGAAATCACACATTGAACCGTCACCAGAAACTGCCCTCCTCTCGTGTCGCTGTGTAGTAACTGACCAGCGCCAATTATTTCATTTCTGTGAATATTTTTGTCTAGCTTCACCGTCGCGGGTTACTGGATGGGGTCGAAGAAATGGGCGCTGGTAATGCATTCTGACCTACGTGTGATATATCATATAATACTAACCAC
Organism: Clitarchus hookeri; assembly: GCA_002778355.1. Classification (NCBI taxonomy): domain Eukaryota; kingdom Metazoa; phylum Arthropoda; class Insecta; order Phasmatodea; family Phasmatidae; genus Clitarchus; species Clitarchus hookeri. Next base: position 41,799 of record NQII01001151.1, on the reverse strand, counting down.
TTGGTACCTTTTTTTTTTTTGTAATCGAATGTAATCTAACATAGAATAAGTACACAGAAGATTTAAAACAAAATAGGTGGACTACGTGGTTGGTGAGGCGAGTGAAAGGAAGTAAAGGCATCTAAACAGTTTATAATCAAATAATGCATAGTTTTTTTTCTTTCGGCAAGTTATAAATATTGAAGTTCTTTTGACTGACGCCCCGAGTCCCGTGGCATAGTTCAAGACAAACACGTTGTTTCCTTCCTATCCTGTCACGGGTGTTATCTCTGCGAAGGCACGCCATCGAGAATTTAATTTAAATACTTAGAGCGTAACGAAATAGTAGTGGTGCTTTGTTGCCAACTGCACGACGGTTTCCAAGCGAACTGTTTTCGAGCGAATGGTTTTCAAGCGAATGGTTTTCAAGCGAATGGTTTTCAAGCGAACAGTTTTCGAGCTAACAGTTTTCGAGCTAACAGTTTTCGAGCTAACAGTTTTCGAGCTAACGGTTTTCGAGCGAACGGTTTTCGAGCGAACGGTTTTCGAGCGAACAGTTTTCGAGCGAACAGTTTTCGAGCGAACAGTTTTCGAGCGAACGATTTCGTTAGCCAGGCAGTTGGTTGTGCGCGCGCGCGAGTGGTATTCACGAGTCTGTCTGGCCGAGTGCGCCGTAGTTAACTCGCCACGACGCTGGAGAGATGCTTTCTTGGCCGAGACCATCATCNGTTAACTCGCCACGACGCTGGAGAGATGCTTTCTTGGCCGAGACCATCATCAGTTTCGCGTAATGGAGTAGCCCAGACACGCAGCGCGTTTAATTAAAACCCAGTAGTAACCACCACACCCAGTAATTACAGTCTCTTCGCATTAGCTTCACACTTTTTAAACCAAAACCCCATGTGCGGCTGTTTCCTAGATGTGTCGTGCATCGCAAGTGCTCGCGAGGACGCGCTTCAACTGAAGTAACTACAGCCGCAGTAATGGCAAAGTAAATCCTTGTTAGGTCTGAATTAATAACGCCGGACATTTTCGATTGCTGTCTGATCAGATTACATTCTCAAACTNGTAAATCCTTGTTAGGTCTGAATTAATAACGCCGGACATTTTCGATTGCTGTCTGATCAGATTACATTCTCAAACTCAAATTTTCGAGTAAAAGTGTTTCTATTTTAAGTTGGCAAACTTGTCACAGTTCAGTGTTGGGACACACTGATTTGTTGTGCGCAGCCAGCGAGATCGGTCTATCTCATCTTTAGTCTATTCACGGTTACTTTAAACTTTCCTGAAGGCCTGCGAAAGTTCTACTTCCAAAGCTTAATCAAGTCCAGGAAATTACACCAACGGGACACAACGCACCGCATTCGTGCGCACTTACTTTAATGATAATTTGCATAACCAAAACATTTATTTCTTCTCCGGATTTATTTATGTTAATCATTAATTAATTATTATTTATTGTTAAAATATAATCAAAAGTCGATATTAACCATACATTAGATACTTTTATTTTAACAGAAGTACNATCAAGTCCAGGAAATTACACCAACGGGACACAACGCACCGCATTCGTGCGCACTTACTTTAATGATAATTTGCATGACCAAAACATTTATTTCTTCTCCGGATTTATTTATGTTAATCATTAATTAAATATTATTTATTGTTAAAATATAATCAAAAGTCGATATTAACCATACATTAGATACTTTTATTTTAACAGAAGTACNATATTATTTATTGTTAAAATATAATCAAAAGTCGATATTAACCATACATTAGATACTTTTATTTTAACAGAAGTACGAATTGCTTATGATGCATTACATATTTAGGAAATAACTAAATACGTTATGCATGGGGTGTATTTTTTAGGCTACAGTGCCACAGTGATCGGGTGTCTGGGGCTTGTTAGGCAGACCCGCGTACAGCTATGTTGTCCAGGTTGCCTACGAGCGCAGGGGCGCGCGGCAACTTGCTATTCTGGACCGGACCCCGCGGCGCAGAGCCGGAGCAAGGACCTGCCGTTGAACCAGGCGGCTTAGGTTTCGGCAATTGGGGTGCTCCAGTCGATATTCTGCCGCCGCGCCTGTGAGATCTCGCATCGCTCTTCTCGGAGCCGAGATACTTCCGCTCGATTGTTTCACACGCAGGCTTATGTTTTTTACAACAAGTTACCTAAAGAATTTCCCTTGGAACAAAATACAAATAAATGTAATATATTGATACATTTTTGATGGTCAGAGTCTTATATTATTAAATAAATTGTGGAATTTGTAAGTGACAGGTAATTATGTATATATTTTGTATGTAGATATTAATATTAAATAAAAATACATAATACATGTAATATTTATAAATATTACAATTAATTAAAGTGGCTGAATTAGTTCCATGCTTATTTTTTGCCCGCCTCAGTTAAGAGCCCGTGCATTATTTTTAATTACGTGGGTTGCTAAATTGCATGATGATATGCATTTTAGGGGAGGAACTTTTTTTCAAATGTTGATCTAAGATACGTTGAATTGACGGTGAACCATGTATGCAATGAACGTGTACGTATCGATGTAAAATAAGGTATTTTTACGAAACTGTTCATGGTCATCGCGTTACGTGTCGTGTAGTAACAACCTTTACTAGTAGACGTGTAGAAAAATGGCGATAATTTATTTCGTGTCGTATACGTAAGGCTTTCAGCCAATAGAATTGAAACAGGAGAGTAATCGTAATGTACTGAATTTAATAGAATATCTTGTTTCTAAAAGAAAAATTAAGTTTTTATTTTCCTTTACTCGTTAAAAAAGTACTTATAAATAAAATATGGTAATTGATTTAATTAAAATATTTTATTGCATTATCATGTCTTGTCGGGCCGCGGTGTCGTAGTGGACAAACTACTCGCCTCCCACCTAGGCGAACTGGGTTCAATTTCTGGCGGGGTTGCTCTCACATGTGGGTTTTTTCTCGGGGATCTCCCGTTTCCCTCGCCCTTGCATTCCGGCGCTGCTCCATACTCATCTCGTTTCACCCTCATCGGGACCAAAAACCGCCGAAACCTCTCCACTCCACTGCACTCTCCACCATCTTTGTGTTATATTGTTGATAAATCATGTGCTGTGTATTTTAATTCAACTTCACTGATAGCATATTTGTTATGTCGACGGTGGAAAAAATATGGTATTGGAAGGTTTCGGCCCTGAAAATAGCTCAGGGAAAATGGTGAGATTCTGCCTGGAAAGCAGGGAATTCCAAAATGGAATTTTAATGGACACCTTGTTTTTGGAAACTGTTTGTGGACAGACTTTATTGCGTGTATGCACTGTAATAATGTTGTATTCTTTGGAAAGTAGTTGCCCAAAATATATTTTGTAACACTACAAATGAATTTGAGTAAATCACGCATACAGTCGTATCACGGATACTTGGAAACTTTTGAAAGCCCTGCCTAAGATCTACTTCTCTGCGTATTTTGTAGCATTCCGCCATATGTACACATTAGCATTGCATTGATCCTCTCACTTTATTCGTGCGCCAAGCAAGTAAAAATATGTGAAATTATTAAAAACGTAAATATGTAAATTAAAAAAAACTACAAATTTCCACTGTAATTTGCGTAAAACAGACAGAAAATATTTTTAATGGTTACAGTGACCATAAATGTAAAAATTACGCTTATAATACCACTTTAAGATACGTTATTACTTTTCGTTTTTCGGTGTCAACTTAACTGGGAGGACGCTAGTCAAGGCGACCTTAAAAAAATACACGTTGTTAGGCGCAGTGATATTTTTCTTACAGGTTTATTTCGAAAGTGCTTAATTTATCTTGAAACATCCATAATCTTAGTGTGGAATGCGAAAAACTAATGTTAAATTGAAAAAAAAAAGTTCTGTACACTTCTAAGTTTATTATAAACATTAAGATACAGTATTTTCACAGTTTTTTTTAAATCAAATCTTTAGAAAATCACCCCATGTATGACTTAGTTTTTCTTCTTCTAAATATGTCTGATATTAAGGCTGTTTGCTGGTTTGAAAGCAGTGAGAATTTGTTATAGGGAAATAAATGTTAATGAAATTCGGTTTTGTGAAGCCACTTTCGAAGATATAAAATTGAAACAAAACGTAAGTGTGAGAAATGATACACTCAAGCTCTGTGTGTACGCAAATATAACAGTAGGTTTTTCACTAATTTTTATTCAATTATTAAGTTTTCTGATATGTTCAGGAAACAGGCTATTCATTAATGTTACAAAATACTTCGATAGAAAAGAAGCACATATTTTTCTACTTAAAAAATTCCCCGGCGGGGACTGAATTTCATTAACATGTATGTCCCTTTACCAAAATTTCACTCCTTTTGTATCAGGCAACGGCGTTAGAGTTGTATAATTTTGTTAACACAAAATTACCTTATTTTTTTATTTAGTTGAACTTTCACTTGTAGTTTATTTGCAATTTATATTTAATAGGAATAAAAAGAGATACAAAATAGTTGTGCTGGTAATACCCAGTAACAAACAGTTGTCATTCATAATATTATAAAACTGGACGCGCACGATGGCGGTGCGTTGTCGCTCTGGCGTAATTTCGTTTGCTTGCACGAGGCTAGGAGCAGCGTATGAAAGTAAGGACTTGACCAGAGCTTGAGAAGAGTCGCAAGTGACTGTGATGAGAGTGTAACAAGTGCATGCATGTTAGTACGTAGTGGGAGGCGGAGCTGCGCAGTCACGGTGGGTGTGTCGTGTCTGCAGGTGGTCGGCGTGAAGCAGTACCTGGTGAAGCCGCGCATGGCGGACGTCAACGAGAACGTGTTGTCCGAGCAGCTGGTGGCCGGCACCTCGCTCACGGAGGACCTCGTCAAGACCGGCGTGCCGCTCGACGCCGCC
>NQII01001151.1:22000-36920 GCA_002778355.1 Clitarchus hookeri | reverse complement strand
CACCTGGGTCACTTCCATCCATACACTACACACGCATGTCGATTTGATTTTATAGTTTGTTTATTGCACAACAGGACACTTGACAATAAGATGTAACAGCATGAACAGTACAATAATATCAATACATGCCAGCGCTCCTTGCGACATTTGTGCGAAACTTGCATTTTTTAAAATAATTTATTTCAATTTACAAACACTGAACCAATGTCCGTAGTAATAATACAGACGAATGTAACTTACGATAAAGAACAGTCTGGAATTCAGACTTACATCCACGGTTTCACACAGTTCGCCTTAGAATGCGCTTGTGAAATTGGATTCCAAGCTTCACCATGATAACAAGCAGTGTCCGGTATTGAAACGTAAAGTATTTCATCTGTGATCATTTTCTCATTTCTGATAAACGTTTACGTCTGCTTTGCCTTTAATAACAATATGGGAAAATTAAACAATCTCATTCGAAACCAGTTGGATCTTTGGGATCGCATTAAAAACCCTGCTTTGTGGAGGAGTTGCGTGTGCACGACACCCGCTATTCGTGAAAGCGTTCGAAGGCCATGTTGTGCTCGACTTCTTCAGTACGTCGTTTAAGCTGGCGATTGTTACAAGAAGTTGTATTTTTTTAGCGAGCTGGACAATGAACTTAGTGTTTTTTTCCGCCGCTACTGTCTGTCCTCGTCTTTTCTAGCGACTTCATTTTCCAAGGCTGTTGCTGCCCCGTGACCTGTGCGTCGCTCCATTCGTTCTGTAAGGCACTTGTGCCGCTCGGATCGGGACGGATCTTCCGGCAAAAATAATAAAAACAACGTGGAAAAGTCAGGGAATTTTGCATTTCTGGAAAAGTCAGGGAAATGTGTGTGACGTCAGGGAATTGATGTAAAATAGTTTAAAGTGTATTTGATAAGAAAATTAACATTTTATTCTAGCACGTCGACTACACGTCATCTTACGAATTGTAAAGATCACTTTAGTTTATTCCACCTTCATAGGAGGATGTATGAGCCTGGGGACAATTCTGTTGTCGTATGTTTAATTGCAACTATTATTGCACATATTTTCTTGCCTAATTTTTTTTGTTGATGCAGCAAGCCTTCCATTTGTCATTTTTGTACCAAGCCTACGTATTTTTTTTTTAAATACAAATATTTGTTTCTGCATAAATGAAAGCCATAAAAAATTGTTGTGATTTACTTTAGAGAAGACGTGAAAATATTGTTAATATTAGCGGCGTAAGATGGCCAGGGAAATGTAACAGTGTGCCTGGGAAAGTGAGGGAAATGCCAGGAGATTAGCTTGTAAAAAAAAAAAAAATACTTTCTTCTAATACGTTTGGAAGACTTTATACAAGTGTCGCTTTTGACACATGCATTGAATTAGAATAAACTGATTGAGAATATACATTAATCTGTGGCTATAGCTATAGGACATATGTCACGGATTGTTACGTAAAAAAGTATCAGCTTGTCAGTGTAGAGCGCAGTTTCGCAAGTCAAAAATGAAGTCAAAGTTCCGTTGTATGTCCATTGCCGAGAATCAGAGGAGATGGTTCATTATCAGACCATGATAGCTGCCACGGTGTTGTGCGGGGTATCGTTATTAAATGCGGAGATAACATAATCTAGAAAGCTGGAGATAAAAATGTTATCGATGTTTCTAAAATTAGGATATATCATTTTTAAGAATGCTAGTGAGAATCTTCGTTACCGTTGGAAATCTGGTGTCAATTCAAGGATTTTTTTTAAAATGAAAAAAACTTTAAATGGAATGACGGGATATCATTGTAACCAAATTTATGTGCCGTCAATTGTACTAATTAATATTTAATGCTGTCTGCGTGTTTGTTTTTTTGTGCGGGTATAATGATAGTTATTTTTCACACAGCTAGTGTGTGTTAGTATCAACACTGTTTGAGTTGTCGGCTCTTGACCGTGGCGTGATGGTCATAGGTTTCCGAAGGACGAGGAGTTTTCCAAGTCATTTCCTGGAGTCTCTTGTGGACATTCCTGTAAAGTACTGTTCGAAAACAATTACGCGGTGTGTAATGGAAACCCTGGTCTTTATGACGGGGAAGAGCAACAACGTTCAGCGGAGGAATATGCCTCGGCAGTTGTTCATAAGCTATTGCCCGAGGTTAGCCTCTCCAATGCCGCGCGCAGTCCATTTATCAAGTACAATGTACCTAAATAAATATTTAATGTTTTACAGTTTTTGTACGTGTTGCTTTTTTTTACTTTATTTGAACGTAAAATTTTAGGTTATATTCAGTTGCGTAAAGGTCCAAATAAAGTTAGATTTTTAGGTATTTTACAGCCATTTTCTAATGCTATTAAATTATTTACTAAAGAAAATGTATTACCTAGTTTTTCTAATTTTAATCCTTATTATTTTTCTCTTGTATTTAATTTATTTCTTTCTTTAGTTATTTGGATTGTAATTCCATATTTTAGTAATATTTTTATTTATAATTTAGGTATTATATTTTTTCTTTGTTGTGCAAGATTAAATTTTTATAGTGTTATGATTGCTGGTTGATCTTCTAATTCTAATTATGCATTATTGGGTGCTATTTAATTTATCTTTATTTAATTGGGGTATGTATACCATTATTAAACATAAATAAGTGCACTAACAAACTCTACCAGCTACTATCCTAATTGTCACAAGAATTTCATACAAGCAATCGAGTTGTATAAATTCGAACGAAAGCATTCAACTGAGTGGGCAAGTGAATCAACTAAATGTTTTGTTCGCAGCCTAATTTTTTTTGGCCCCACACAGAGGTTTTGTTTGAAAAATAACAGAGTGTTATGTGTTTGGTTGTGTCCTAAGTATGTTATGTATCACAAGCGTTTCATACTTCAGCTAACAGAAATGTTTCATTATTGGTTAAATTTCTATCTGATATTTTAACTGGAAATTGTAATATTTTATTAATAATTATTATGAATTGAACACACAGAAAATAGGTGAGTTGGTAATGTCTAGTAAGATATCGTGCTTATGTAATGCAAGTTTTATTAAAGCGCGTGGGCTGTCCCTTCGGCGTAGTTTTTCAAGTTAAGCTTTGTTTGCATAAGGCGGAGGAATATCATGAAAGTAGAACTGTGGCAGGGATTCAGAAAAGTTGGAAATGACCGTGAGTGTACTTTATATGTAACACTAAAATGGAATGCTTACTGGCAGGCGTATGTGTTGAACATAATGCACAATGCCGTAATTCTCAAAGCAGCCGCCTCCGTAACGGGCCTGTATATCCGGCACAGGGAACATACAAGCGGAGAGTTGTGACAAGAGATCCTTATCCGATTAATTAGTTTTCCGAAGCAAGTCGAAGAAGGTTCTACGGTACTGCGAAATTTAGAACACAGAGTAAACGACACGTTCTCCATTTATGTTTGGGGTATTGTAAAGACCTCGTAAGCTGTTTTTTTTTTTAAATATTGTAATCGGTCTATGTTTTCTGGGGTAATATTATTGATGCTGCTTCTATCCACAGTTATTTGATGATATCACACATGCATTTGAGCGAATATAAAAAAACTGCAACCGGGAAGGTGAAACACTACATTACAACCCGTTGTATGCTTGCATTCATGAAAATACACGTGACGTGATTAAACAGACGTGAATGCCGCTTACACAAAGCAGTCTGGGCTACCACCATCAAAATTAAAATATGCAAATCAATCGTGAGTTTATACAATATCTAAAGAGAGAAACTACATGATTGTTTATTGTATATTTAAACTATGTTAATACAATATGTTCTTTGTTTAAATATGTAATAATTGTTTTAAATGCCGAAGACTTCAGGCATCTCCGGTAAGGTTTCTTTTTTCCCTATCCGAGTTCGGAGGGCGTGGTGGCGCACAAGTACACTGCAGATGGAAGCCGGGCGACGTGGCCAGTCGGAAGTGGCCGGTCGCTGAACTCGGTCCGCCTCGCTTCGCCTCTAGCCCCGCCTGCGCGCGCCTGTCGCCATCGCCGGCACAGTCTCTCGCTCCTTAATACGCTACTTATAGTTCATTCACGGTTACTTCCAAATTTTCTGAAGCCCTGCTCAAGTTCTACTTCCAGGATATCCCTCCGTCAGAGAGTCAACGCACCGCATTCGTGCGCACTCAGTGTAATCATATTTTCCGAAAGAACTATTTCGTACTAGTCATGCCAACATACATATTATCACTCCGTTTTTATTTATATTAGGTACAAATGAAATATTATTATTTATTTATATATATATATATATATGTTGCGTCCGTTTGTTCGGACGCGTATAACTTCCGAAAAAATCAACCAATTTTCATTCAGTTTTTTTATAAACCTTCCTTTCGTTCCCACGAGTGTTTGTCCACCTTTCTTTTTTATCTGTATAACCTGCAAAGGTACTACAATCTGCAAAAAGCTCATTTTTACCATGCTTTCGCGTCAGGAAGCGCCTTTGTTGACAGCTGTCTGTTTGAACATTTAAGTTTGTTGTTCTCAATGTTCACAGAAATTAATAGAACCAAAATATTTTATGTCGCAGCAACACGTGGCAGGGTACGCTAGTATATAGATAAAATATAAGTAAGTTAGATTTAACAAATACATTTTTGTCAAGGGATAAACTCGCATTGCGTAACCAGTGTTGGGCGGGATGGCGGACGCATTGGGTCGGACTGACATGTTGCCGCGTTCCGAAAAACAAAGCAGACAAAAATATTGATGGTTAAGGTATTTAATGCTTAGTATAAAAAATACTTTCTCTTAATTACAAGTAAACAAATTAAAATAAATATTACATTTAGCACTTGAAAGCGAAATAGCTCCGATTNTTGTTCTCAATGTTCACAGAAATTAATAGAACCAAAATATTTTATGTCGCAGCAACACGTGGCAGGGTACGCTAGTTTATAGATAAAATACAAGTAAGTTATGTTTAACAAATACATTTTTGTCAAGGGATAAACTCGCATTGCGTAACCAGTGTTGGGCAGGATGGCGGACGCATTGGGTCGGACTGACATGTTGCCGCGTTCCGAAAAACAAAGCAGACAAAAATATTGATGGTTAAGGTATTTAATGCTTAGTATAAAAAAGACTTTCTCTTAATTACAAGTAAACAAATTAAAATAAATATTACATTTAGCACTTGAAAGCGAAATAGCTCCGATTNGACTTTCTCTTAATTACAAGTAAACAAATTAAAATAAATATTACATTTAGCACTTGAAAGCGAAATAGCTCCGATTCTGGCAGTTGGTCGCTCATGGTAGAGGGAAAGTGGCGTAGACCGCGCATACAAGCTGCGCAGTAACCACTCTCCATGTTCCAACATTGGACTGCTTTTCTGCGAGAGCACTATGATAAACAAAGTGGGTAGAATTTGAGGTTAGAACTTCTTTTATGTAAGTACTTTCAGATTTTTATATTCTTCCTTCTACCCGGTTTTAATTAAACTTAATTAGTCAATTTATTCATATGAAAGAGGGTGGGTGTGTTAAGAATTAAATATTGAAACCAACATATTTATCTGTGTTGAACTTGTGACTTTTCCCGTTGTGATGACGATGGGCGAATCAATGTAGGGAACGTGCGTAGAACACGAAAATAGGTCTTCATCTTTAGTTTATGGCGTGGGAAAGCGGAGTAATACAACGTACCACCTTGGTATGGATAGAGAATAGGTGTCTCTTAGTTAAGGGCTTGCCCTACCATGTCCCCAACTACACATTTTAAATAGGGAATAATTGTTTAATACATCCCTTATCGGTGCACACATTTTAAAGATAACGGTGTCAAACTAAAAAAAAATCTATTTATAGCAACTTTCTCGGAGAATACTGCTACGTTAGTATATATATATATATATAATATATTTAATATATATATATTCGTTTTTTTAAGTAAATTTTAATGATATATTTGAGAAAAAATTACTACACATAAAAATTAGCAAGATTTTTTAACCTTCCAGAATTCTCTAAGAAATGTACATATAATATATTTTGTTTTTAAAATGGTTACCTGTAAAATTAATGAATTGAGAAGAAATTTCTTTTTAACATTGTTTACCCATTTAATCTCTGCGGCTGCAAGCTTGGTAGGTAGCATCCGTAAGTGCTCCTGCGTAGCTCACGTAAAGGGAAGGAGGAACAAATCCTGGGCGAATCTCTCAGTTCACTGTAAATAACTTCAGGGCGAGGCTGTGGGAAAGAAATGAAAGTAGGTGGCGAGATTGACACATCGCTTAAAATTCTGAGGAAACGGGAACGCACGCGATGCTTGTTTGCGCTGTTTTCCACAGCCGTCGCAGCGCTTCCTTATAGGCGACGTAACCTTGAGACGTTTATTGACGTGAATACGTCTTTAAATTTGCAACCACAGTGGGCAATCCAGGAAATCTAATGGTAACAAAATCGGGGGATACAGTTTGGCATTGCAGCTCCGAATCTATCGTATACATCTAAAATTCAATTACACCGCTCGATTGCCAAAGGATCAGAGAATCTGTTACGGTGAGCGAGGACTGCGAAGCGTCGCGCGCGGCGGGGGTTGGGGCACCGCCATTTTGAGTTCGTTTCGCCCCTGTCTCATAATTTCCGCGTAGTATAACTTCTGACGCGAAGTAGCTGCAACGCTCGTTTAAGTTTTAATCAACAGCTCTCGTCGAGATCAATCGATTGAGTGTTTTAAACATTTGTGATGCGTGGTTATAGTGAAATTGTATAAGTTTAAAGTAAAAATAAAAAAAATTGAAAATTTAACACAATGTCGGCCTATACTCGTCAAAAAGCCAAGTCGAAATACAAAAGTCGTATACGGTTGGAAAGAGCATCTCAAGAGCAATCCAGTGATACCCATGAAACCCTGTATGATCGAGTGAAGCGGTGCCGGGAACGTAAAAACGTAGACGTATTCACGCAAAACAAACAGCCGTGTCCCCGACACAGCCACAACCCATGTTTTTATTTATTTATTAGGGAGGCCCCTTAAGTGCGCCGTCTACTTGGAGTTTTTTTTTTTAGCGCATTTGAGGTTCAGAAGCGCGGGAGCGATAAGGGCGACACTGACACGCATACCCAGTATCCCGTCACCCCTATGTACAAGGCGCTGAACTGGCGTGCTGCGTGTACCTATGGGACTTCAAGCGGCGAACTTATCATTTTGTTGTTGGAAAGTCTTCAGCAAAGTTAAATGCAGGTCCCTAATAGTTTCGCATGTTGCAGACAAGTATATGATGAGATATAGCAGTGTTAAAAAGCTGTTTTTAGCTATGTTGAAAGTGTTGGAAGCTACAGACACTGTTAAGTTTCAAGTTTAGATTCGCACTACAAGAAATGACTGCACACAATGGATCTGGTATACTGGAGTTATGCTTTTACAGACATCTACACAACAGCACAGTGACTGGTGTTAATTTCTTGAGTCAAATACATTCAAGAGACATAATATGTTGGAAGACGTTTGCTATAAATGAGCTTGTTGCTACTTCAAATTCTATTATTACTATTTCACCTTCTCCTGTATTGTATTCTAGACGTAAGCTCAAGTTTGAGTCAGGTGATGCTATATGGGTATGATGTATTGAGAGTATTATACGTACCTCGTCTGAAGTGTGGTTTCTTTTAATGCGTTGACATAATGGGGACAAGTTTAGTGCCAGGTAGTCAGCGCCCTTAAAGACGTATTCAGGTGTAAAACTCTCTTCCACGGTATGTGTGTTTTCATTGGCGGAGTGGGCGCCTCACACACTAACCACGAGACAGCAAGCACAGGTGGACGGCGATGTGTGCGACTCATATGCGGGCGCCGCGGCCCTCACTCCGCGTGTTCGTTGACCCTGCACGCGCCACTGACGCAGCTCTCCCCCCCCCCCTTACCGACGTCTGCCGCGGCGTGGCGCAGAACCACCCGTGTTTCTCTACTTGAATCCGATTTCGCGAACAGCAGCNTCTGCCGCGGCGTGGCGCAGAACCACCCGTGTTTCTCTACTTGAATCCGATTTCGCGAACAGCAGCGCGTGCTTGATCCCGTATCGCAGTTCATCGCAAGAAATATTTGGGAAAGTATTTTCGAAGTTTTGTAAAACACACGGGGAAAAAAACTGTGCTCCTATTGCAAGGAATGAACTGGGAGATGGAACTTGCGTAAGGGTCGTACGGTACATTCACGGGTACTTCCAACTTTTCTGAAGTCCTGCTTAAGTTCTACTTCAAGAATATTCTTCCGCCTCACGCAAACCAAACTTAACCGATCCTAGAAAATTACACCAAGGGACAAAGCACCGCATTCGTGCGCACTCGCTTGAATAACGTTTTGCATGAGAACTGTATTTTTTAGGCATTACCAACACACCTATTCTCTCCCCGTTTTTATTCAAATAAATTATAAATTACATATTGCAATTTATAGATAAAATGAAAGTAAAAATTCACTTTATCCAAAAATGAGGTGATTTTATATTAACAGAACTATAAGACACTTGCGATACATGGCATATTTAGGAAACAACCAAACACGTCACATAGGGGGGTTTCTCAAAAGTTCGATTCTANACACTTGCGATACATGGCATATTTAGGAAACAACCAAACACGTCACATAGGGGGGTTTCTCAAAAGTTCGATTCTATAAGTGTGAAGAAACCGCGAATAGAGTATACAGGATGATTCTAAAATCATGGGACAAACATTGAGGGGTGGTAGAACTCACTAAAACAAACAATTATTGTGTAGGAATATATGGACGGAAGTGACGCGTTCTAGTACATAAAATATCTGATNACTCACTAAAACAAACAATTATTGTGTAGGAATATATGGACGGAAGTGACGCGTTCTAGTACATAAAATATCTGATTACGATGTACCGAAAATCGAAATGTTACTTTTGATATAGCGTTTTGTAAAACGATACTTTTAATAAATAAGCAATACAAATAACATCGATTTTTTTTCCTTTCCGGAATCAACATCTCTACCTTAAATTGTATCTGAATCACGTGCGTTGGACTTTATGCGTGTCTTGCGTGCTTGCGTTAGTTTATAAACCGGAGCCGACTTCAAGCCGTTGAGCGTATTGGTTTTCGATCGCATGCCAGTTAGTCCCTCGGACGCAGCGCGGGCTCTGAGTTCCGGAAATGCCGGCGGCGTGGCGTGCAGGTGCGGAGACGCCCGCACAATGCGCATACGACGACGCGCATCCGCCGCCCGCACTGCTGCCAACTGCCAAACACGCTCCGCCCAATTTTCCTCCGTTTTTGTGTTATTGCATCCATTGGGTCTATTTTCCATGTGTTTGTTACCACTCGGCTCCATAACGGCTGAACGAATTTTGATGAAATTTGGTATGAAGGTAATTTAGGTCCTGGAACAGGACATAGGATACTTTTTATCCCGGTAAATTGCACGGGTTCTGTGGAATAACAACACAACGTAATTCTGCAACGGCTGGGAACGTGACCGAAATATTTTTTTCCTCTGGACAGTCTCAAATAGTCCGGCGGGAAGGACCTCTGAAATGGCTTAACGACTGCTATAAATCGATAACAACCAGGACCGAATATTTAACGTGCCCGCCGAAGCCCGGAAGTGCTAATCGGTCACCCATCCAAATGTGTGCCGCTGGGAACGTTGCTTAACTTTAGTGATCGATTAATATCCCTCAGCCAAGCGCAAGAAGTAGTACCTAGGTACACTTATTTATAAAGCTACAATTTTATGGANTAGTACCTAGGTACACTTATTTATAAAGCTACAATTTTATGGAACTCACGTTTTGATTTTTATACATCGACGCTGAAAAGCGGAAATGTGGTAACTACGCGATAGTTGCACAGATACATTCCAAAAACAATACCCTACTAATTGGCTATCGGGTAGAAAATATTTCTTTACTTTTGGGTTGCCATAATCAGTTAAAACCCTAGGCCAACATAGTATAATTTTATAATTATGTTTTCACATAAATTAATTGTCTTTAACTAATTTATTTATTAGTGTATCACTGTAAAACTCAATTGTACCCGGACGAAGCCGGGCTGGGTCGCTAGTACCACATAGATATTGGACAAGTCATACCGATCTCATAAGGTCACAGTGAACGTATATTATACCAAATAAATATTATACCAAATAAATATTATACCAAATAAATCATGTAAAGTCGACATTTTTCTTCTTCCTCCTTGTCCGTGGTAGGCTACCAGTACCTAGGGACACGTCCATATTACACTGAAACAAAAGAAGCTGAGGAATAGGGGACAATATACGTGTGAATGTAATAATAGTCGTTAATGTTTATGATCTAAGTATACTTCTAGTGAATAGAAAGCGTAAGGTCGGTTTACAATGAAAAAAATGTACGTTATAAGCTATTCACGGTAAAGTGAGCACTTNGTGAATAGAAAGCGTAAGGTCGGTTTACAATGAAAAAAATGTACGTTATAAGCTATTCACGGTAAAGTGAGCACTTTTGAAAGCCCTTTAATTTTGAATAATAGTCAATAAATACATTTAATTTTACCTTAGGCGTAAACTCCCGAGTGCGGTGGAATACACACACTGTGTTTATTACTTACATGTCAATATTTATTTTAAAAGTTGGTTAAAGGATAAAAANGTGCGGTGGAATACACACACTGTGTTTATTACTTACATGTCAATATTTATTTTAAAAGTTGGTTAAAGGATAAAAATTGGCTCAAATAAAGTAACTAGGGCCTCAAAAGTGCTCAGTTTACTGTGAACAGCCTATATCGTTGTAAAATAAGGTATTCTTAAGAAAAGTTTCATGATAATCGCGTTAGTGTCGCTAGGAACAACCTCGGCGGTGATATTTAATTCGTGTCGTGTACGTAAAGCCTTTGAATAATAGAATTATCGAAGAAAATAAAAATAAGAAGTAATATATTTTATTTAAATTATTATCTAATTTCTAAAAGAAAACTTTCATTCCGGCACTGATCCATACTCACCTCGCTTCACGCTCATCTGCTCTCAAGACCTCTATGTTAATGTAGCCGCCTGGTTGACGGAATTTTGCACGTCTGAGGCCTAAAAGCGGNTTTCTAAAAGAAAACTTTCATTCCGGCACTGATCCATACTCACCTCGCTTCACGCTCATCTGCTCTCAAGACCTCTACGCGGCGCAAAGCACTGAACTGGCGTGCAGTATAACGCGCCTCTATGAGACTTTCAGCGGAGACCCTACCATTTTATGAAACCGTAATAAAAAATAAAGGTTTGATGCACGACCCCATTCATTTTTAAATTTTTTGTACCGGAATGTTCATACCTAAAAATGACCGTGAAAACACCCGTTTGAGCCATTTTCACAACCACAAAAACGTGCTTTAGAGAGAAATGGAGGAACTGAAAAACGTATACAGACGCGTATAATTTGTTAAATGCTCTCTCTGGCCACTACACAAAACCTAAGTTTGGTGCACGGAGCTTCCTTGAAGATAACGTCTGACATGCCACGAAGACAATATCGCACCAGAAGATCTTATTATCCACGTAAAGTGCATCGTAATATTCTAAGTGTGANAACATGCCACGAAGACAATATCGCACCAGAAGATCTTATTATCCACGTAAAGTGCATCGTAATATTCTAAGTGTGAACTACGATGTTGATAAGGATGATGATTCACGGTGTTGCAAGGTTGTCAGTGTAGAAGAGTTATGTTTTGATTTATATGTACAGATTCGGTTTGCAAGGTATAACTGCCAAAGCACCAAATGTCCAGCAGGTGACAATATCGCACTGTCGGCAAGCGAACCTGGGTCACATTGGACACCCTGCTACAATTTGTTGCGGTTTATGATTGGTAGTTCGTTCCACGCCAGAGAACAATTCCGTGCTATTTCGCCGACGGTTGAAGAGATTTCACCACAACGCAAGTCTGTAATATGCCTTCCATAGTGGAATCAAGGACAACCGCTTATCTGCATTCACGACTCGTGTGCCGGAGAGCAAGTCCTTCTGGTATGTTGGCCTTGCCGTTTTGATCTCACTCACTTCTCAGGACGGAGTTTCAAAACGATACTTCGAGAGTTAAGTGACTGTGTTAATAGCTGAGGAAAATAAGATTAACCGTATCAGACCCACTTTAACGTTTCAGGTGTTGCAAACAAAAAAGTTTAACGATGCGTGCTGTTAAGTCGACACAGCACTTATTTCGTTGTCGCTGCCATTGATCTGTAGGCTATATGTTCAGCTACAGTAATTTGAACCAATTATGACTTAGCCCAGTAAGATGGTTTGCGAATCATTTACCCGCATGAAAGATCATTGGTCATTGAGCTACACAGTGTGCAGTACAGACCCAAACATTGTGCGTAATGTATGCAATTATGTACACTGGGTTTGTTAAACGTGGTTTTGAAACGAGCTTGGTGTAAATAACATGCTGTGTTTTGAAATATAAACTGATTACTCAATCAACGTAAATTTCAAAAGATAATTTATTTATCACTTTCCCAAGTTCTTTATTTAAAAAAAAAAATTATACATTAACAGCTGTACTTACCATAAGATAATCATAAATATCACGTCTAAAAATGCAACCTATATACAAGTTAACTTTTAAAGAAAAATACGAATTTTATTACTCGTCGTTTGTAAATTTCGCGTGTGTGGCGGTAACCAGAATGTCCACATTTCCTTTCAGTTTGTTTAATTCTACCTAACTTTCCGCCATTTTCAGTTTACCCTTTGGTTANCCAGAATGTCCACATTTCCTTTCAGTTTGTTTAATTCTACCTAACTTTCCGCCATTTTCAGTTTACCCTTTGGTTACTCGCTGAATTAGTGCGTGTAAAAGTTTTACTCAGGACGCTCAGAGTAATTACTCTGTAGTTTTGGGGCACTGCCAAGAGAAAGTAAAACATGTGTTTTGGGATTGCCANAGGACGCTCAGAGTAATTACTCTGTAGTTTTGGGGCACTGCCAAGAGAAAGTAAAACATGTGTTTTGGGATTGCCAAAGAGAGAACTTTACTCGCGGAGTAACGTTTTGGAATGCCGCCCAGGAAATACTCCCGAAACTTACTGATGGAAAATATTTCGTACAAATATCGCTAGACAATGACTTGCAATTCTCACTGTGCAGTTTCACTAAAACTTGTGTGATTCAAGTGGCGTTACATGGTAAGTTTCTCGGTGTAAAAGGAAATGAAGTTTAAAAATAAATGCTTGCTTTCCCTTCGTGCTTTTCACCATGTTGGATGCATAAGTAGGCACGGGATGAAATAACTTCGTTAATGGAAAACCAGTGGTTGGGCCGGAACTGTAAAAGGACACCCTTATCTAAAAAAAACTCTACAAATTTCGTAAACAAATATTTCGTCAGGACTCAGTTTTGCTGAGGAATCGTTCCTGGTGGCGAAAATTGCTGTGTAATTAGTTATTTTTTTAGCGCGACACAAAAAATTACTCCACAGAAATGTGATAAATCGATCAGAAGTTCCCGAAAGGCGTGTAGGAAATGCCTCTGCGTCTATTGGGGATTCTGTNACAGAAATGTGATAAATCGATCAGAAGTTCCCGAAAGGCGTGTAGGAAATGCCTCTGCGTCTATTGGGGATTCTGTATAGTGCAGTGCTTTACTAAGATTTTCGATAGCGACACCCCATTCCATAAATAAAAATAGCACTTATTTTGCTTATAGTTCATTCACGGTAACTTCCAACTTTCCTGAAGCCGTGCTAAAGTTCTACTTTCAGGCTAGTCTTCGGCGTTAAGTAAACGAATTCTAGAAAATTGCACCAAAAGGACAACTCGGTTTAATATTATTTTCCAGGATTTGCATTTTTGACGCGTCCTAAATCGAAGAAAACTAAATACATGTAGTGAGTAGAGCCGAAATCTTAAATACACTTTTTTTTATAAATACTTGTTTGATTTTGCCACAGCGGCCATTTGTTTGTCTGCAAGTACAGTTTTAATCGTTGTATTTTGCTATCGATACATTCAGTGTACTGTAACGGACAAGAACCGTACACGAAACAAAATTGGTAAAAAAAAATGTTTGTGGTAGAACGTCTGGCAATCTTGTGTCGCGAGGTTGGCGGGCGTTGTGAAAGACCCGGCGACGCAGTGTGTCTCCTGGGAGAGCCGGCGGTGACCTTGGCGGGTGACCTTGACCGCGGCCAACAGGGCCGTGCAAGGCAGCTTCGCGGATCCGTGGGCGCGGCCGGCGTTACTAGCTCACTCGCGTGCCTGCGCTCCACACTCAGCAATGCGCACTGCGCCCTCGCCGTGCACTCTTCGCTTCCATTCTATTCCCTTCTCTTCTTATCTCTTCTCTTCCTTGCCGCATTGCACTTGCACGCTGCTCTTTACAAACAAACATTTGAAAAAAAAAATCTCTCTCGACCAGGGGCTGCGGAGTCGATATACCGAACTTTCTAGGGGTGTTGGGAAAATATCGATATATCGAAATGACGATATTATGTTAACGGTGTATCGATATACTTCAACGGTATTTTATCGAAAACAATATATTTCTCCAGGTATCGGAAATAATTATTTTGAAAATGCTCTTTTAATAAGCTCTGTTTTGAATACAATAATTAAAATTAAAAAATTACTATGTTTACTTTGGCAACATGTACCAAGACATGCGTCACATCCTACTGCAATGCCTTGTCTCCTCAATATGTAATATTCCAAGCTGTGTGACATTTATAAAGTTGTTTTATACATAAAATATAGGATTCCGATGTACCGAAAATCGATATTTTTCTTTCGATATAGTTTTATAAAACGATACTTTTCTTTCGATATATCGTATTATAAAACTATACTAATATAAATAATATGTTAATTTTCTCCCCGCTATCAACGTCCCTAGAATTTTCTACTCCGGCTCCTGCTTCAAACCAGGAGTTGAAGTACTCTGTTATGTGTTTAGTCATCCACAAGAACAC
>NQII01001151.1:3283-21951 GCA_002778355.1 Clitarchus hookeri | reverse complement strand
GGGGGGGGGGGAGGCGTGATTCGGTAGGCATATTCCATATTTATGCATTTTGCTGCCAACAACCCTAACCCCTCCCCCTTTTCACTTCATTAACAGTTTTCTCTGTGTCGTTCTGCCCATCTCTGACTTTCCTGCGAAATACCCGATTCTCGTTTTATTAGAAACTTACAAAAGTTCTGTAATGGCTCTTCTAGGTGATGGCTAGCTCGGGTGCGCTCTGTGAAAAGGAAGATAGATACTTCTTTTTTTTCCCTCCCTCCACGGATCCTCGGTTTACGAGGCTGTAGATTTTACGTGATTTCTAACTGTCTTAATTTTTTTAGTTATACACACGAAATTTAACTATGCATTTTGGGCGAAGACTTCTTTCATTGTTTAGGCCCCAATATCCATAAGGCCACAAATGTTTATTTTCTTTGAGGCTTTTTCATCCATAACCAGAGATCCTGATTTGCTAAGAACATAAAAATGTATGTATGGGAACTTTAATGTTTCTCAGTGCATAATTTTTTTTTTGATCGTGGCTCTGTGTGTACTGGATAAAATAAAAATAATATGTGTTTAGAAACCATTTTAAATAAGCANCTGCCCATCTCTGACTTTCCTGCGAAATACCCGATTCTCGTTTTATTAGAAACTTACAAAAGTTCTGTAATGGCTCTTCTAGGTGATGGCTAGCTCGGGTGCGCTCTGTGAAAAGGAAGATAGATACTTCTTTTTTTTCCCTCCCTCCACGGATCCTCGGTTTACGAGGCTGTAGATTTTACGTGATTTCTAACTGTCTTAATTTTTTTAGTTATACACACGAAATTTAACTATGCATTTTGGGCGAAGACTTCTTTCATTGTTTAGGCCCCAATATCCATAAGGCCACAAATGTTTATTTTCTTTGAGGTTTTTTCATCCATAACCAGAGATCCTGATTTGCTAAGAACATAAAAATGTATGTATGGGAACTTTAATGTTTCTCAGTGCATAATTTTTTTTTTGATCGTGGCTCTTTGTGTACTGGATAAAATAAAAATAATATGTGTTTAGAAACCATTTTAAATAAGCTGTAATTAATAACAATTTCTTTATAAATTTAAAATTAAGTAATTTTAATTTTATTTTATAGTTAAAATCCTGTGCCNTGTAATTAATAACAATTTCTTTATAAATTTAAAATTAAGTAATTTTAATTTTATTTTATAGTTAAAATCCTGTGCCAAGGCACGTTAATGTCTTGTGGTGCCAAGCCACGTTAATGTCTTGTGGTACCAAGCCACGTTGAAATCTTGTGGTGCCAAGCCACGTTAATATCTTTTGCCAAGCCACGTTGAAATCTTGTGGTGCCAAGGCACGTAGATGTCTTGTGCTGATTCACAAGCGCGCGGACACCGGCGAGGGAATGTTCCCAGCATTAGGCGGGGGATTGTGTGGCCATGTATGTGCTGGGACGCGAAATGAGCGAGGGAGTGCGCAGGCAGGTAACTACGTCGGCTGAGATGAGCCAGTTTGCGTGGGTGCCCCAGCGCTGTGGGAAGGAGGTCGCTGCTGACGAGGTGGAGCTGGCCATTGTTAGCAGAGACAGCGTCCTGGGACATTCCCACACGCCGCTGTGCTCTCGGCCTTCGCTCGCGGCGTTCAGCTGGCGGCGGCACGGTCGCTCTTGCCACTCTCTACCCGTCTCTACACGTCACTACACTGCTCTTCTTCTGTCTCCCTGTCCAAGGCAGATACTTAGGAGCAATCCTAGGGAGACAGCCGGGTTATGTGTGTGGCCACGCAAGTGAGCACTCACATGTAGCTCCAAGGCTCCGTTCGGCGAATCACTCGAGACTGACGGGACACGGTAACAAATGAGACTGATATCACTGTAAGGTCAACCGTCTTCNGTTCGGCGAATCACTCGAGACTGACGGGACACGGTAACAAATGAGACTGATATCACTGTAAGGTCAACCGTCTTCCGTGCTAGGTGGAAGTCGTTCAGACCTATGGAGCTTGACTGTAGTGACAATCAAGTGGAGGAGCATGTTTTCCTAGATGACTCAAGGTAGTAATACCGGACTGTCCAAAGATATTAGGCTCTGAAAGTTGTCTCCTGTGATACCTTGGTGGATCTGGTACAGGAGGGGAGGAGGGAAACGTGTCAAAGGCAGATATTAACCTAAGTGCAACCTCGTTATAACACACAGCTGCGCCTTACTACCGGGATAGTACCCAACAGTCGGAAGATGACTTAGATCACGTAGAAAAAAAAAAGACAACTTAATATATACACGAAATTTGTGTACAGGCGAGATACTTGTAGCCTTATCATTAACTAAGGACTTAGGGATTCCAAGATTCAATCCTGGATAATATATACTTTCTCATACCTTAATTAGATTTAACTGTTCGTTAGTTAAATTTTAAGCCCATGTTCCGATTAGCATATCGACATAAAGTTGTCTTCAGGGAGTTGTGTGGCGGAAGTGCTATCACGAGAAATTCAAGAGGACGGCGCTATCTACATTAATCTGTCGTCCGGAAGCATCGTCTTTATAAAATAAAGTTGGAGGGCAGCATATTTAGTTCGAGAAAGTTGTGGGGTAGTATTGCTGACTTTGAGGATTTCTTGTCTAGTAGTCTGAAGCTGCATTTTTGGAGTTTCGGTACTGCGTCTTTATCTGTAGGGACTTTTCGTGCGGCACTGATATCTGTATGAACTTTTCCTGTTGCACTGATGATACGTGTAGGGAAGTTTCGGTTTCGCATCGATGTCTGTACTGGCAAGTTTCGGTGCGGCATCGATGTCTGTACTGGCAAGTTTCGGTGCGGCACCGATGTCTACTGGCAAGTTTCGGTGCGGCATCGATGTCTTTAGACAGTCGCAGGGCGATAGTGCTATCTGCTCGGGGACTGTGCAGGAGGGAGGTTGTTACCACGACTGCAGCAGCTCTGTGCAGAATGCCGCTATGGACAAGGAAGGGGGGAAGGGGGGAGGGGGAGTGCACGGTTGGGAAGGCGAGGCGGCGGGCGTGGTTCCTGCTTCTTGCCGCTCTGTCCGGCCACCGGCGGTCATTGGCAGCGCAGCCGAGCGGCACACTAAGTCTCCTCTCCTCTCCTCTCCTCTCCTCTCCTCTCCTCTCCCCACAGGTGCACCACCTCCCCGCCATCTTACATCCACTTCAAGTTTATCTACAGTTCGAGTTAGTTACACATTGCATATTTAAATCTTAAACCTGTTGGCAGAGAGGACACATTAAGGGGTCCGCCTGGCTGGCGCTCGAACTACGCCGCAGTGTGTTTGAAATCCTAATTTTTTTTAACGAAATTATTAAACGTGCGTCCTTTGTGCTAGTCTACCAAAAGAACTCACAGTTAAGACTATACCCGTCGGTTACTGCCAACATGTCACGCACGTTAGAAACACTATTTCCGAGCACTTCAACATAGATCAAACGGCTTTTTCAAAGCGCGGTATCTCAAAATACACGCGTTTCATACACCCAGAAGTAATCGAGGGGCATGCATTGAACTTCGCTACAGACGTTCCACCAATAAAATTACAGGGTCACCGCTGAAAGTGCCATAGGTACACGCAGCACGACGAGAACACAGCACGCCAGTTCAGAGCCCTGCGCGTAGCGGCGATGGCGCACTTGCGGAGTGTGGCAGTGTCGCCCTTATTGCTCCCGCGCTTCTCGCACTCAAACGCGGAGAAAAGCTCCAGGCAGGCGGGCCCCTTAAGGGTGCCGTCTACCTGTCGTTTAAATTGCGTCTGAGTGTTTGAAATCCGCAAAGCACACTCCGGCCGAAGGCAAATTGTACTGTCAATACATCACGCACAGTATAAATGCTATTTTCGAACCCTCCAACATTGCTAAAAAACTGCTTTTGCACACTGCTGTATCTCATAACGTACTGTTTGGAATCGTGCGAAAATATTACATGGGCCTGCAGTGAACTTCGCTTTAGACCTTCCAGCAGTAAATTAATAGGGTCACTGCTTAAAGTCCCAAAGTTAGAGCAGGACGACGGAAACACGCAGGTTCGGTCTGCAAGTGNAAATTAATAGGGTCACTGCTTAAAGTCCCAAAGTTAGAGCAGGACGACGGAAACACGCAGGTTCGGTCTGCAAGTGCCGTCTATACCTACTTTTGAGGGCCGTGAAGTAATACGTCCTAAAGTCCATTCATCGTTACTTGAAACCCTGCTTTAAGTTCTACCTCCAAGATATTCCTCCGCCTCATGCAAAGGAAGCTTAACCAAGTCTGGAAAAGTACATCAAAGGGACAACGCACCGCATTCGTGCGCACTCAGTTTAAAAGTTTCTTGCATGAGAACTATTTCTTACTAGACATTACCAACACACATATTCTCACTTATTTTATTCATATTAATTATAAATGGAATTTTATAATTTATAAATAAAAATATAAGTAACATTTTAATTTAACTAAAAATAAGGCACTTTTATGTTCAAACAAGTATAAAACACTCTTGTAAACCAGCCCTTTAGAAAAAAAAACACCATCCAAGAATTGACGATTTTTTTAATGTAACGTGAATTGTACGGTCAAAGATTGACTGTATTAGGAAAATTTGGTTCATTTAATGCATTTCATAAGCGAGAATTTCGATAAGGTCATATTGAGGAAATAACTAAACACATCATACATGGTGTGATTTTTCAAAGACTAGATTCAACAAGTGTGAAGAAACCGCGAATATACTATAATGTGCGTTAACGCGTTCTCTTCTGACACGCGCGTACTTGAAGACAAGGGCCGTGCGAACACGCGCACTGGTTTCATTTCAAAGCCGGTATTCCAACACGCTAGAGCACAGGCGAGGTGCCGTAGCGTATCCTGTGTCGTGACTCGAGTCATTTTCTTGTACGCGAGTGCCATCGTCCAGGACAGGAAACGAGTTATTATTTTAAGAAACGCCTTTTTTTTTACCACCATGTCCTTGCAGTTCAGATGTATCGCACGCCTTTGACCGCGCGTAAATAACTGCGACCGAAGCCGCGCTAGAAATCCTTCCGTGGCAATTGTTTTACGATCCCAGGACGTCTTACCCGCGCATTGGTATCTAAAACGTTTGTTAAATTAATTATTTATATCTGTAGACCCCTTTTCGTAAAGGATTTTGCAGTTAAAGGCAAGCTGTTATATTTGAGAAGGCACGTAAGGTTACGTCAGACGCGTACCTGGCGCGTGAACAGCGCTGTACTGTCTGAAATACACGTTTAAAAAATTGTCAAGTGTGCAATTTGTTTTATTGAAAACTAAAAACTACGCCCTGGAGTAGTCCGGTGTACAACTTTCAGCACTCACTAGGGGCGTGTGGCGATAAGTTATTTCATTTGAAGAAAGAGTTTAAATTTTGAAATAAGGGGCATGGTAGTTTGTAATGTTATTTTGATTCTACGTGCATATAAGTGCCGTTAAAATCTATCACTTGCTTTCATTGAATGCTTAGTTTGCTTACCAAAAGTAGAGAACGTCGTTTAGAGTAGAGTAGAGAGAGAGAGAGAGAGAGAGAGAGAGATGGAGAGAGAAATGGAGGAACTGGAAAAACGTATGCAGACGCGTAAAGTTTGTTAAATGTAATTGGTAAGAAGACCTCACTCAGGACACGTTGGACGGGGTTTTTTTTAATAATAAAAACGTGTTCCGCTGGAGCTCGGCCTACCCTGGCGGCCATCTTAATTATACGTCGGGCGTCGCCGTAGATGTCCGGGCCTGGCCGGTCAAGCGACGAGGATGTGGGGAACTGCGAATACCAGCGACACGACGGGCGATGTGAAAGCGGCCTCGATTCAAATGATCTGCGGCTCGCGGGCGCCGCCCCTCATCAGTGCTTCCTCCCCCTCCTGGGGGTCGTCGTCACTTGAGTTGAAGTGGTCCGGCGCACTGGAGCGGCAGATCGGGGGCGCGCAGGGGTTGCTGTGCCGCCTTGCTATCTGGACCGGTGTAGCGTGGCGCGAACGAGGACGGAGACCGCCTTGCTCTGATTACCGCATTCTGCACGCTCCCCGCCACTCGGTCTTCCTGTACCCTGCCCCGCACAGTCGGAGACAGTGTTGCTGCTTCCATAGTTGCCGAGTGTTTAGAAAAAAGAATGATGGTGGTGGGGGGGTCCGCCCTGCCACCTTTACCATCAGCAGTACACAAACAGTGATTGGTCAATATTGCCTATTCATGGTAAAGTGCGAGCACTTTTCAAAGCCCTCTTACTTGAAATAAAAGTCAATGTTAGACGTCAAATTCCTTGTGTGATGGAATATACACACTGTGTTTATTATTTTAAAAAATCTTTATAGGATTAAAAAATGCCTGGAAGGAAATACGTTATAACGATTAATTAGAGATTGTATACTATATATCAACTTATCTCTATGAACAAAAACAATTGCGTGCTTTTTTCGCTCCCTTTCTGGCGTCCCACTACTTACGCCACTGTTTGAAATAAAGTTTCTAATCTAAGATACACACATCGCACGCGCAATACAGCAGTACTCAAATTTGTCGTTCTTTTCTGTTTTTTAAAATATAGGTGTGCAGTAATGGCGAAATAACACTATGTAAGAATTTAGCCTAGTGTCTTAAGCTTGAAGTGATGATTTTATTTTACGTTCAGGTCTAGTGTAACTTTCTGATATTCAACCGAATAAAAATTTGCGTATGAAGTTATAACATCACGGCCCTGAGATCAAAGCGTTTATGCAGGTTTTAATGCGATGCGCTAATGTGCGCTTGTAACACCCTTCGTACAAAATTGGAATTTTAAAAAAAATCTTCCTGCCTGTGTACTCGGGACGAGTCGTGCAGGAATAGCATCTTATCACAGTTAACAATGAACAAAACAATGCACCACGAAATTGGGGGATTCAAGTTTGAATGGCAAATGTTAGTGGGACATTGAAAAAAAAAGTGCGAAAATAGGATTTATTTAAAATTATTAAACCATCTTCTAAGGAAGATTAAAACATGAAGGAAATAAACTCCAGCTCATGAATGTATTAACGAGGACCTAGCCATGGCCTCATCCATGCATATAATTAAACAAAACGAGGAGGGTAGAGGCTGTGATTCACGNTTAACGAGGACCTAGCCATGGCCTCATCCATGCATATAATTAAACAAAACGAGGAGGGTAGAGGCTGTGATTCACGTGCGTAAAATATAAACGTTCAAATTTAATATAGGTTTACGAAGTAGAAGTGTTTCGAACTTCGCAAAACTATTTCGATTTCTTTAAAACTGCAATGTCATTAAGTTTCTACAAAAATTCCCCTCCCCCCAGTATTTTTTTTTTTTTCAGAATTTGGTAGTAATACGAATGTCTGCCAGCGGATATACAGCCAGAAACTGCAAACAGCGTCGTTTACTGCGACAAGGCTAACAAAGTCCAAGTGGGTGGTTCTGCCTTCGCAGCCGAGACGAAGTGATAGCCGAGACACTATTTTTCGTTTTCGATAAGCGTGCGTTTGTACAGTGTTAAAACTTTTTGATTTTTTTTTTTTTTTTTTGCTGGCGTAAGCAATTAAGAAGAAAAACTTTAAAAAATGCCGTTATAGTATTCGAGATATTTATCAGTTGTTCTGCCGGCATAATAAGTAAACAGTTTAAAATGTGAAACTTTTCTATTTTGTGACAAGCAGTTCAACTAAAGTCACGTTATGTTTGTCTGCACTGTAGGGAAAAAAAAACAGCTTGCAGCTTAGTGGAATTTTTATTTTTGCAAGTTTAAACAAGCAATAAATTCAATATTGCCAGTGGAAGTATTCGACTGGCAGTTGAACGTTGTTGTCGAATGGNTTAAATTTTGAAATAAGGGGCATGGTAGTTTGTAATGTTATTTTGATTCTACGTGCATATAAGTGCCGTTAAAATCGATCACTTGCTTTCATTGAATGCTTAGTTTGCTTACCAAAAGTAGAGAACGTCGTTTAGAGTAGAGAGAGAGAGAGAGAGAGAGAGAGAGAGAGATGGAGAGAGAGAGATAAATGGAGGAACTGGAAAAACGTATGCAGACGCGTAAAATTTGTTAAATGTAATTGGTAAGAAGACCTCACTCAGGACACGTTGGACGGGGTTTTTTTTAATAATAAAAACGTGTTCCGCTGGAGCTGTGCACACCGACCGGCGGCCTACCCAGGCGGCCATCTTAATTATACGTCGGGCGTCGCCGTAGATGTCCGGGCCTGGCCGGTCAAGCGACGAGGATGTGGGAAACTGCGAATACTAGCGATACGACGGGCGATGTGAAAGCGGCCTCGATTCAAATGATCTGAGGCTCGCGGGCGCCGCCCCTCATCAGTGCTTCCTCCTCCCCCTCCNCTTCCTCCCCCTCCTGGGGGTCGTCGTCACTTGAGTTGAAGTGGTCCGGCGCACTGGAGCGGCAGATCGGGGGCGCGCAGGGGTTGCTGTGCCGCCTTGCTATCTGGACCGGTGTAGCGTGGCGCGAACGAGGACGGAGACCGCCTTGCTCTGATTACCGCATTCTGCACGCTCCCCGCCCCGCGGTCTCCCTGTACCCTGTCCCGTACAGTTGGCGACAGTGTTGCTGCTTCCATAGTTGCCGAGTGTTTATAAAAAAGAATGATGGGGGTGGGGGGTCCGCCCTGCCACCTTTACCATCAGCAGTACACAAACAGTGATTGGTCAATATTGCCTATTCATGGTAAAGTGCGAGCACTTTTGAAAGCCCTCTTACTTGAAATAATAGTCAATATTAGACGTTAAATTCCTAGTGTGGTGGAATATACACACTGTGTTTATTATTTACATGCCAATATTTATTTTTAAATATCTTTATAGGATTAAAAAATGGCTGGAAGGAAATACGTTATAACGATTAATTAGAGATTGTATACTATATGTATATATATCAATGTATGTCTATGAACAAAAAGAGTTGCGTGCTTTTTTCGCTCCCTTTCTGGCGTCCCACTAGTTACGCAACTGTTTGAAATAAAGTTTCGAATCTAAGATAAACATATCGCACTCGCAATACAATTGTACTAAAATTTGTCGTTCTTTTCTGTTTTTAAAATATAGGTATACAGTAATGGCGAAATAACACAATGTAAGAATTTAGCCTAGCGTCTTAAGCTTGAAGTGATGATTTATTTCACGTTCAGGTCTAGTGTAACTTTCTGATATTCAACCGAATAAAAATTTGCGTATGAAGTTATGATACCACGGCCCTGAGATCAAAGCGTTTATGCAGTTTTTAATGCGATGTGCTAATGTGCGCTTGTAACACGAACAAAACAATGCACCACGAAGTTGGGGGATTCAAGTTAGAATGGCAAATTTTATTGGGACATAAAAAAAAACTACGAAGATAGGACTTATTTGAAATTATTAAACCATCTTTTAAGGAAGATTAAAGCATGAAGGAAATAAACTCCAGCTCATGAATGTACTAACGAGGACCTAGCCATGGCCTCATCCATGCATATAATTAAACAAAACGAGGAGGGTAGAGGCTGTGATTCACGCGCGTGAAATATAAAACGTTCAAATTTAATATAGGTTTGCAAAGTAGAAGCGTTTCGAACTTTGCAAAACTATTTCGATTTCTCTAAAACTGCAAATCATTAAGTTTCTACAAAAAATTCCCCTCCCCCAGGGGTTTTTTTTTCAGAATTTGGTAGTAATGCGAATGTCTGCCAGCGGATATACAGCCAGAAACTGCAAATAGCGTCGTTTACTGCGACAAGGCTAACAAAGTCCAAGTGGGTGATTCTGCCTTCGCAGCCGAGACTAAGTGATAGCCGAGACACTATTTTTTCGTTTTCGATAAGCGTGCGTTTGTACAGTGTTGAAACTGTTTTTTTTTTTTGCTGGCGTAAGCAATTAAGAAGAAGAACTTTAAAAAATGCCGTGATAGTATTCGAGATATTTATCAGTTGTTCTTCCGGCATAATAAGTGAACAGTTTAAAATGTGAAACTTTTCTATTTTGTGACAAGCAGTTCAACTAAAGTCACGTTATGTTTGTCTGCACTGTAGGGAAAAAAAACAGCCTGCAGCTTAATGTGGAATTTTTATTTTTGTAAGTTTAAACAAGCAATAAATTCAATATTGCCAGTGGAAGTATTCGACTGGCAGTTGAACGTTGTTGTCGAATGGTTGGCAGCTCTGAAATGAAACTCTCCGTAATCTGCAGATCCGGAAAGAAAAGTAATTTTCTTGTGTGGGGGCGAGTTTTTCTTGTTGGTGGCAGGTAGTGACGGCGCCGAAGTGGGGCAGGTTTTTCCCCACGAGGTAAAAAAAAGAAATATCCGTGGAGGTGGAGCGGAATGCGGGAGTTACCCCCCGCCCCTCTCTTCTAAAGTAGTGGCCGTCAACTGCACGTGCGGGAACTGGCTGCCCGCGCAGTTGGCGCCACTTTCTCCCGCGCGCGTCACGACACGTGTTCCCCGGCCGCAGTCGATGGAACAGTCCGCGGGGGCGATAAGGGCGACACTGCTGCACGCATCAAGTGCTTCGTCGCCTCTAAGAGTAAGGCTCTGAACTGGCATGTAGTGTTCTCATCGCGCTGCGTTACTTATGACATTTTGTGATCGTATCATTTTATTGGCGTGAAAAACCTGTAGCAAGCCCCTGGAGTACTTTTTTTTATTTATCTGGCTCGTATGTTTTGAAATGCAGCTCTTTTGAAAAGTTCGTTTTTATCTACGCTCGTTTCATTAAAAAGTTAGTGGTAAATTTTCATGCGGAGACTTGAAAGCTTATTGAATGCAGTTCATTTATAGGCAAATGAAGTGGTTTTTTGGTTCAAGTAATTGAATTCAATAAATATTTGATCGAGTGTTAAGGGCATCAAAAGACAAAAAGGGAGGCTACAGGCACTACAATGAAGAGAAAAAAAAAACTGGTATAGGCGTGCGTATGCAAATAACAGAGGTATGGAACCAATCAGAGTAACGCGATGCGGTCGGCAGCTAGATCTGTTACTGCTGCTACAATGCCAGGTTATCAAGATTTAAGTGAGTTTGAACGTGGTGTTATAGTCGGAGCACGAGAGATGGGACATAGCATCTCCGAGGTAGCGACAACATTTGGATGTTCGCGTACGACCATTTCACGAGTGTACCGTGAATAATATCGGGGATCCGGTAAAACATCACATCTTCGACATCACTGCGGCCGGGAAAAAGATCGTGAAAGAACGGGACAAACCACGACTGACGAGAATCATTAAACGTGACAGACGTGCAACCCTTTCTCAGATTGGCGCAGGATTGGATTTGTGGACTGCCATGCAGGATTCATGGTGTGAATTGCCTCCTGCATACCTTCAGACATTAGTCGAGTCCATGCCACGTCGTCTTGTGGCACTTATGCGTGCTCGGGAGGCCCTACACGGTATTAGGCAGGTGTACCAGTTTTTTTTTTTTGCGCTTAAGTGTATATACTCCTGACATTCTGTAACTGGATCACGGAACGAGGCTTTTTAAGCGCCTGGCACTTAGGCCACCGACTGACCACCAGAGCATGGAGGGCAGGGACTAACCAAGGCGTGAAGTGTAGGAGTAATATCTTATCCAATACGTAACGTCAATGTCCGTGCCTGGCAATTTATTTAGCACATTTTGTGCCCCCGAACAGCCCCGGTGGGGAGAGAGAGAGAGAGAGAGAGAGAGAGAGAGAGAGAGAGAGAGAGAAAGAGAGCTGCTGCTGTAGTCAGACGGGAACCGGCGTTGTGGTTGGCGGTGTCGCCGTGAGGCGGCGCGCACGACATCCTGGCAGCTATGTGAACCGGCGCAGCTTCCTCGTCCAACCGTGATCTGTCTCCTGTCTGCAGCCTTGCAACGCCGCATCTCCACTTCCTAGTTCACGCCCGTCTCACAGCATCTACTCTATACTGGCCGTTCCTCAACTGTAGTCTATTCGTGGTTTCTTCACACTTTTTGAATATAACATTCGAAAATCGCACCATGTAATACTTGTGTCCTAAATATGCCAAGTTTCACATGCGTTTTATACTCCCGTTAAAATAAAAGTACTTTATTTGTGGTTAATTTGTACTTTAACTAATATTTTTTTTTTATAAATTATACTTAAGGGCACTACTGCCTACCGACTGGCAGCTGCGATATCTAAACAAGGAATCCCAAGTTTAGGATATTTCGCCTCAGTGCGTTTATTTTAAAGATAGAAGTTTCAAACAAAATGTATTCTTTAGGAATCTTGTAGGAGAATGCCCCTACGAGCTTATATTTTCAATGGAGAAGGGCAGTATGTACTTTTTCGTAAAACGTAAAATTTAAATTCCCTTGAAAACAGGTTATACATGTTATGGGAACATATCCGCTGTAGGGAACTTCTCCTATAAAAATTTGTGAAGAATACATTTTGTTCGAAACGCCTATCTTTAAAACCGAGCGAGGTTGCGTAGTGGTAACTCACTGGAGTCGCATTCGGGAGGACCCGGGTTCGATTCCTGGTCCGGCAATCCTGATTTCGGTTTTCCATGGTTTTCCGAAACACTCCAGGTGAATGCTGGGCACTAACAACGGCCGTTGCCGCTTCCTTCCTCTTCCTTTCCTTTTCCACCGTCTCTAATGACCTCGCTGTCGACGATATGTTAAGTCCAACTACCTACCTAGAGGTGAAATTTCCTTAAGGTGGAACGTTAGTTAGGAGCAGGCAGTGGTACGAACAAATATCCGGAACTAGCTATAAGAAGAGTTCAGCTGTCTGACGCTAGGTAGCAGCAGCGTCGAAGCAGTTATGGCGCCAGTTTGTCACCAGGTGTCGTAGACACGCAGTCCACTGGTGGGAAGCAATTTCCTGCGAGCCTGCACTCGTCGCCAGCGAAAATTGGACTCTTTTGGCTTTCTCGGATGTTGTAAAGGTGTTTTCTAGCCATACAATGCTAGCATAGTGACTT
This sequence comes from Clitarchus hookeri, assembly GCA_002778355.1. Taxonomy (NCBI): domain Eukaryota; kingdom Metazoa; phylum Arthropoda; class Insecta; order Phasmatodea; family Phasmatidae; genus Clitarchus; species Clitarchus hookeri. The sequence goes on along the minus strand of NQII01001151.1, from coordinate 9,067 downwards.
GGAAGTGTCATATCCTATTTTTATCTGTATACAAGTTTTGTATTATATATAGTGGATAATTTCTCCGAAATCTGCTGGGTTTTTACAAGTTACCGAGCTAACCGCGAACCTCCTGTACGAGCGACGTTCTCATGTCCAATTGGGCTCGAGATAAAATCTCTCGCACCACGCAACAGTGATTACAAAACGTTCTTCGTGTACAAGAAGGATCCGTGTGAATTCACCACCACTCTTTTGCCAGGTTCGTTTTCTTTTTATTGGCACCGTCTTGAAACCCCGTCGGAAGTATGCCACAAACAGAGCTGAACTATCCGCAGGGGAAACTGTTTTCTACCACACAATAAAAAAACTGATATTTTTTACCGCTGGTGATTTCACCTCGCGGGCAGTCGCAAGACTGTTACATGCAAAAAGGAATGCTATGTCCGCGCAGAGAAGAGAGAAGACTGCGCTTAAGTGCGGCGCCAGGCTGATGAGACACTTCCTGGTGTATCCAATTTACAACTTAACCGCAACGGCTTATTTTGAGTATCTTGAGGTACTAAAGCAAGGTAGTTCTCTTAGGCGCAACTAAGGAAGGGACTTTAGCCCCCCTCCCCTTTTTTTCCCCCCACATTGAAGTGTAGGTAAAAATACAAGTTAAAAAAACATTAGCTACAGACAACTTTTACAAATAGTACATCTTATCTGCAAATGTATTATTTATTATTCATATAAGCTGCATAATTCCTAAGTGTACCAGCAGTAACATGTAAGATTGCGCAGTCTGAAAAAAAAATTAATTTTTAATAATTATTTTATACAAACATCATTTTTTACATGGATAAAAATAACGGTTTTTACTAGCTGATTTAAAAGACTAACAAATGGTTGTGATGTAGATTTTGATAGTATAAATATCTCTTGGTATATCATAAAAAAAAATTAAAATATAATATTGTATTTTTTGATATCTAATAATATGTAAGAAGTATGTGCCCTCCCTTAAATTATGTTCTTGTTGCGCTACTAGAGTCTTAAGGACGACTTTTTCACGCAGCAATAATTCCGCATGACCTCTGTGCTGTGCAGTGAACCGGCGTGAAGTGGTTCAGGTTGATCTTTGGAATGCCAAACGATCGCCTTATCAGTTTATAGTTTGATAATAAAGATAAGAGTATACGTGCATGTTTCATATTGGTTCAAAGTTTCTGCACTGGACTTGTGTTTTTTAATCTAAAAATGATATGGTAGCACTCGTGATAACCATTTGTACATTTGAAAAAGTACACAGTTGCGATGAAGAGAGAACTACTACAATATACTTTAAATGCAAAGTGTCCTTCGGTTAATTTGGTTTGTATTTGTAAATATGATTTCAATTATATACATTGAAAGAAATGCCCATATGAAATGAATAATTTTCGATCTGTATTTTTCATAATCCCAATCTTAAGACTTTTATATAAATAAGGAAAGTTAAATCCTTTGATAAACTTACAGTAGAATTTGAACATTATTATCTTAAACTATTTAAAAACGTTATTTAACTCTTAAACGGTTATTAATCTTACAGTAGGAATATCTAAATATGCGGAACGAATGGTCAGTTACGGTAATATTACAATTCCGTCTGCAAGTGAACACGTTTTTCAATTGAAAATAAAATAACTGATAAAAAGTATTCATTTTTGAGAGGATTCATTACTCCTGGTAAAATTGTACACTGTTAGACTCTTGCAGCTTGTGCGATGGTGTGTATAATACTTGATGCGTGATATTTTAGGGCAGCTAGTCGATAGAAAACGTGTAATCGACCATCATAGTGAAAATCATGCAAGATTTGTGTTCCTGGTTTTTTTATTTCATAATCTAAATTGAATTTGGCTCATTAGAAGCACTGTTCGAATTTTGAAAGGTCTTTCTGGCCTTAATCGCCATTGTCATCGCTGGAAATTTTTAGGCGTGATTATTACGGAGTCATCGCACACGTTAAGGCGCCCGTCTACCTGGCGCTTGAACTGCGTTGCAGAGTGTTCGAAATACACGTTTTTCAACGAAACTATTAAGCGTGCGTCCAACGTGCTTATCTACGAAAATAACACACACACTTCAGACGAGAGCTGTTAAGTACTTTCAAAATATCACGTACGTTAGAAACATCAATTCAGAGTACTCCAAAACCGCTAAAAACGGCCTTTCCAAGGCGCTGTAGCTCAAAATGCACGCATCAGATACATACAAAACTACTATAGGCGCCTGCACTGAACCTTCCTAAAGACTTCCCACTAATAAAATAATATGGTCACCGCTGAAAGTCCCATAGGTACACGCAGCACGACGAGAACACTGCACGCCAGTTCAGAGCCTTGCGCTTAGCGGCGATGGCGTACTTGATGCGCGTGGCAGTGTCGCCCTTATCGCTCCCGCGCTTCTCGGCCTAAACGTGGGAAAAAGTTCCAGGTAGACGGGTGCCTTAAGGTATGAAAGGGGTATAAAATACGGGAGCAACGTAATGCGAACTGAAGAATGTGTATGTTTGTGTATTGTGTGAGAAAAGGGTTGTTGGTTGTGGGAGGAGGGCTGTAACTTCTGGCTTGAGAGTATTGTCGGAGTTTAACCCCATAACATATTATCCTGAGTATACTCGTTTACATTTGACATGTTGCAGAATCATGGCAGTTGCTATGCAAGTCCGTAAGCTAGCACCCATACAGACAACGCCTGTCCCTGGACAATTCTATTTGCTGCCGCTGACACACACACACACACACACACACACACGCACACGCACACGCACACGCACACATACACACACACACACACACACAAATTTATAATTAGTTGCTTCTCGTGACACAAATACACCGAAAACTTTTCCACGGGTTTCCAAGTGTCGGTTGTTAAGAAATTCCTAAGTACTATCAGACCATAGATTTTCACACTTTTGCAACACATAAATTAAAAATGAACGTGTACGTTAAGGGTTTAAAGTAGAAGTAAAGTGGCTTCCAGACGAACACTGCAACCCGACTATAAAACACGCAGAACTCATTACGAAGTACACAAACCACCAAAATTGTGATAAAAGTTAGATTTATATTGAATACGAAAGAAAAGAGTATCTGCTTTGCAACACGGGAAAATATTTTCTAGAAATTGTTTATTTAAGTGTAAAAAAAAAAAGTTTATATTTTTAATAAAACTTTGAACCTTTTCAATTTTGAAAGCTTAAGAAAAAATGATTCTGGAAATAAAAGTATCAAGCAAGATCATTAAAATAAGTTCTGGTTTGTGTAATAAAAATATGTGTAAATATTATTACTAATTTATTACATACAACAAGAGTAATTATTATTGTGATCTTGCTTGATAAAAAGAAGGGTGGGGGTTGCGAAATGTTTTTAAAGCATCCAAAAGAGCGCATTGCTATAAAAGATATGCTTCTTCTTTCATATGCAGCTTAGATCGTTCTTCCCTGACAATTTTGGTAGTGTCTGTACTACATTATAATGAACTGCGTGTTGTACAGTCGTGTGCAGTACTTCATTGTAAGCCACTCTGCTTCTACGTTAAGGTTCCCGCCTACCTGCCGCTGGAACTGCGGTGTAGTGCGTTTNTCCCCGCCTACCTGTCGCTGGAACTGCGTCGTGGTGCGTTTGAAATACAAGTTTTTTTTCACGAAACCATTAAACGTGCATCCAAAATAATGATCTATGAAAATAACACTACTTCATTAAACACCATTTCGGAGCACTCCGACATTTGCTATAAACGACTTTTACGAAGCTGAATTGCGAAATATACGCGTCGGATACATAACGAAAATACTCGAGGGTTCTGCATTGAACCTTGCCACGTGCAGTGATAGTATCGCCGGTTAAAGTCCCAGAGATACAGGCAGCGTGACGAGAACAATTCACGCCAGTCCAGAGCCTCGTACTTAACGGCGATAGCACACTTGATCCGCGTAACAATGTAGCCATTATCGCCCTCCGTGCTACTCGGCCTCAATCGCAACAGGTAGGTGGGTCCCTTAAATATAATTTGTGTTGGCAAAGCTTTGCGCGCATTTTGGCGAATCGCGGTGGCGGATGGTTTGTCGCTTCTGTCGACGAGGTGTGTGTACTCGGAGAAAAAAATAATATTAATATATATTAGTTTATCTTGAACGAATAAAAAATGTGTTGGCAAAAACATTTATACCTATTTTAAAATAGTTTCAGGATACCAGTCCCTGAGTACCCATTGTTAAATATTCTTGATACTTAGCATGTTGTGTATGTGATTTAGTTGGTAGAGTTAATTAGGAGCATAGAAACTTACGCTCCCATACTCAAAGTTTCAACTTTTCGTGCTATACCCTAAAAAGTTTAATCATTTGACTATAGATATGTGCATTTTTGTGGTCCTTATATAAATTTCGAACCGGGTTCAATGCCTGGCCGGGTCACCGGATTTTCGCTTGCGGGAATCGTGCTGGACGATGCCGCTGGTCGGCGGGTTTTCTCGAGGATCTCCCGTTTCCCCCGCCGCTTTCATTCCGGCGCCGCTCCATCCTCATCTCAATCACCCTCATAGACTCTCAAGACCTCGCTGTTAAGAGCTGCCAAAATCTCTTCACTCACTCATTTGTATAAATTTCTTTCAGATTTTGAAATAAGAAATTGTCGTGAAACATGGCCTTAACCAAAGTTCCTATTACGTTGGCTTAGTTATAACCCATTCGCGGTTCCTTCACACTTTTCTGAAGCCCTGCTAAAGTTCTACTTCCAGGATTATTCTTCCACCTCGTGGAAACTAAGCTTAACTAAGTCTAGAAAATTAATACTAATAGACATCGCACCGAACTCGTGAGCACTCAGTTGTAACAATATTTCGCATGATAAACTATTTCTTACTAGGCGCTACCAACACAGATTTGTCTCGTGTTTATTATAAGTGAAATATAATGTATAAATAAAATATAGGCGAAACTTCAATTTAACGAAAAAAAAGATACTTGTATGTTAACAGAGGTATAACACGCTTGATACATGGCGTGTTTAGTTAAGAACTAAATACGTCGTACGTGGGGTGATTTTTCAAAAGGTTTGATTCAAAAATTGTGGACAAACCGCGAGCAGGCTGTACACGGCTCATCGAGTAGTCGATGTCGGCGCCGCATGTCAGCTCGGCCTATTTGCTCAGCGATAGAGCCCCGCGTATTGCTCACCGGCGCCTTATCAGCTGCACTGTATCTCGTGTCCGAGGTAGGGACGTCACCCCTTATCTGGCTCCGTTCACGCGGTCTGGACGTCGAGAATGATTGGCCCTGACTCCCGTCGTGCTTCATTTGCGATTTTGCTGTGGTTACCGCGCTCGGCTCTACCTCGGACTGNTTACCGCGCTCGGCTTTCCCTCGGACTGTTCACGTCCAACTGAGGCGTTCGTCCGCCGTACGTCGGATTAACGTTGCCGTGAGCGTTTCATTCGTGCGTCGGTCGAGTGCAGCTGTGGAATTATAGGGAAAAATAAATACTTCACAAACATACTCATTCCTACACCTACACATTAAAAAAAAAACTGACAGTTAAACTATTTCAATATTTACAAATGCTTACCTAACGTTTTTAATTCAGGTTTAAGACATGTAATTGCTTTCCCTTCGTCGTTCCTAACTTTTAACTAGAATAATAATAATGGCTTGTGGGGAGTGCACCCAGGGCAAGGCAACACCCACCGAGTGACGGTCGTTCCAGCTGGGACCCGTAGGTGACCGTCATCCCCGGGCATGGCATAAATTAAACCCTAGAATGGAGCGGC
>NQII01001150.1:534647-562209 GCA_002778355.1 Clitarchus hookeri | reverse complement strand
TTGCTGCGCTTTCACAGATGTGGTACTTTCCTTTAAACTCGGCATGTTTTCTAATTAAATTACGATCCAAGCTACTAACAGACGATGATGTTCTCAGACTTAAATGTCTATTGTCATGGTAGTCTTTAACACGTGAACAGGAAATATTCGGCAGAACACTTCGTTCATCCTGCTGTGATTGTTTGTCCGTCAATTCGACAACCATAGACTTGGCAAACGAACTTTTGAACCTATGAGAAGAAATATTACCACGTGAACAGTCCGATACAACTTTGGACACTCGCGCATCACACATTGTGATATTTTTGCCGAGAACACTGCATGCTTTACACGCTGGAACAACACATCGGAATCACATTTCACTACACAAATTCAACGCGAACTTTCAAATGCACACAGGCGGGCCGACGAGAATAACAAAAGATCATAACACCAAGGCGCATTTCTTCTGCGCAACGCTCACTGTCGCCAACACAAAATAAATTTTTCTTCCTCTCCAGTCAGGAAGAAGAAAGATGCATAATACAATTTCTAAAAATTACTATAGAGGTGAAAATGGTTTATGGTGTCATTCTCAATTTTGTTAAATTTTTTACATCCAGAGACATAAAACAAACAAAAAAAATTCAAATATAGCACAATAAATAAGCAATATTGGAAATTATGTATATATATTTTCTAATCACGGCGGTAGCTAAGATGTAAATGCAAATCACTAGTACCTAAAAGATTCACAGAGAATTATATTAAATTTAATACTGATGCACGTAACTTATACATCAACTTTTTTGAAATAGCGGAGCAATAAATATTTCAAATAATATATAAGTATATAAAACCTTTTGAAGCAAATTACACAAAATATTTTTAGCATCTACAATTGAACAAAGAATTTATGCCTAATACGGTGCAGTCATGCTTCCTCTGGTCATCAGAGTCCGAACATGACACTGGACCAGATGCGCGCCACATACAAGATTGCGCAAAACGGAATGCGTGCGAAGGCAACTAGGCGACGGCCACGAAACGGAGAAAATTGTGAAGACCACTGCACTCTACAAACAGTCTACATGGAATACAAATAAAGACAGTAGTTCCTAATCTAAAGTGACCAGATGTCCCGTTTTTAATTAGACTGTCCTTCCCCATACCCATTCCTAACACCAATGATCTTACCCGGTGTCACGACAAATTTCTAACTGTTTTTTTTTCAAACTTGCAACAAATAGCTGTTTAATTTATTAGATTTCATTTTTCAAGTATGTCAACCTCTATAATTTCACATATTATTTTGAACCTTTTTAATCATAAAATAAGTTTTTCAATATGATACAACACATTCAGATTATAAAAAAAAAAGCATACCTTTTTTTTTTGCACTAATTCAATTGGTAATTGCCAGATAGCACCCAATTATATCCTGTNTAAAAAAAAAAGCATACCTTTTTTTTTTGCACTAATTCAATTGGTAATTGCCAGATAGCACCCAATTATATCCTGTTTCTTCTGCATCTTTCTTCAACTATCAGAGGTCCACATTCTTGTATGTGTGAAATAAATATAATTATAGGTAGTTGATAAAGTTAAAATTTCTTTCATAAAATGATTATGACAGTAGTGTAGTTCCACTTAATTAATAAGACATTAATTGAATGAATTATAAAATTGGACCTCGGGAATAGGGGTACTGCTGGTACTTGAGTCTGTATAGATTTTGGTTCCAGGGACCTCTCCAACTGTAATTTACTAACACTGGGTTTTATTCCTTTTCAAACTAGGAAACAATGAAACATTCCCTGTGGGCTGCCCCTGGGAGAATAGGGACTCACCAACATATTACATGTGNTTTACTTATGATAGGCAGCACCATTAAACAGCCTAAATACCATAAATACGGGTTCGATGTTCAACAAACCACAGACACGAGGCACCCCGCAGCCGACCCAATGATTTGAGTATGTGTTAGGCGCATTTGTTTTACAAGCACCATGTGAGTTACGGAGTCAAGGCTCCCAGTATCATGACATCAAGGCTATTTGGTGGCATATGAGGGTTCGGTGGCAGGAATGAATAATAGTCACGATTAAATAGATTATTTGATGATANAGGCTATTTGGTGGCATATGAGGGTTCGGTGGCAGGAATGAATAATAGTCACGATTAAATAGATTATTTGATGATACAATAAAGTCTCATTATAGCTATAAGTTCCCTAATTTTGAATTGGAACTGTAAAACTTATAAATAATGTTTGCACTNAAATAAAGTCTCATTATAGCTATAAGTTCCCTAATTTTGAATTGGAACTGTAAAACTTATAAAGAATGTTTGCACTCATTATTCAAGTGTCCTGTTTTAAAAGAGCGAATTTTTTCAGCTGTCAGGTTTTGTAAGTTTATAAATATGGTCACCCTATCCTAATCAGTCAGTGAGTGTGTGGTATTTACACAAAAGAATTAAGTCCAACACTACATCCACATCCACCATGATCATCGCCCCATCCTAGAGAAAAAATAATTTCTCTCAGCTTTCCCCTAATTTTGAGTGGCAATTTCAAGTTGCCAAGTAAGGTGAAGTAAATGTTAAAAACTCTACTTTCATTAGTCAGGAAATAAAACATGTCACATTGTCAGTCCTTTCTTGTAGATATTGTCACCTTCCATCTCAGCTGCTTCACAGTGCTAGCAGATTGGTTCACACTCATGTTTGTGGGTCTGATGTATCTTTCTACACATAAGTCATTACTGCGATTTGTGTTTCCACATTCTTAATTAGTGTACCTACAAAATCACGTACTACCGCCTGTTTGTTTACTTGATAGGAAATTTTCTTTGTNCCACATTCTTAATTAGTGTACCTACAAAATCACGTACTACCGCCTGTTTGTTTACTTGATAGGAAATTTTCTTTGTGAAGTATTCGTTACCAGCAAAAACAATGGTTTTGAAGTCAGTGATATGAGTGAAGAGTGAGTGAATGAAGAGATTTGGGCGGCTGTTAACAGCGAGGACATGAAAGCCGATGAGGGTGAAGCGAAGTGAGTGTGGGGCAGTGCCGGAATGAAAGGGCAGGGGAAACAGGAGATCCCCGAGAAAGCCCACGCATCAGCGGCACTGCCTGGCACGAATCCCACAAGTGAAAATCAGACGTGTCCTTGCCGGGGNCCCCGAGAAAGCCCACGCATCAGCGGCACTGCCTGGCACGAATCCCACAAGTGAAAATCAGACGTGTCCTTGCCGGGGATTGAACCTAGTTCACCTTGGTATGAGGCGAGTATTCCACCATGGCCCCAGTGATATTATGGAAATAAAACTTCACTTAATTATTTATTATGTAACAATTACAGTTGTACATAAAATCAATTCGCCTTTCTCCCAATGTATTTGAAAACGTCCATTCGATCAATATTGTAGTCCAGGTATAAATCAAATGCGCTTGTTGCTTCATTTGCCATGTCAAGACTGTACAGTTGGTGCACTTTCTTCATATATCTCTCCAGGTTTTCGATAGGATGACTAGTCAGCTTGATGCTTTCTAGATTCCTGAGAAATGAGTATGAAAGTTTTAAATTTAGTATTAGCCACCGAACTGTCATGCATAATTCACAATTTACTTAAATGAAACAGAATTATGAGAGATAGTAATGTGGAAACAACCGTAACGTATACAAAATATGTCATACTGCTACCTTGATAAACAACCACTTTGATACTTTTAATAATATTGGCCTAGGTTATAGCCACATACTTACTGACAGATGCATGCCAAACATGCTTAAATTTGCCTTTTTGAAAGACCGTCCAATTCTCCCTCAAAAATAGTTGCAGAATTTTTTAATATTTAAATTTAGTTATTAAGCATTACAGTTATTTGAGGGCAACAAATTTATTGTCCAGTAACAACACACCAGTTGCTAAAACATCAAAAAAATTGTCACAAATTTAAATAACTATTAAATTAGTTAAGAGCTGAAATTCTTTACCCTGTAAGTAAGCCTGTAACTTTTTTCCACATGAAACAAGAATTAAAGAAAAACAAGTACAAATTCGGTCGCAGCGCCATTTTATAAACAGTATTCCAAATGACTGTATTTCAGTCTCACATAATTCCCACAGCGAACAATTCTAATATCTCCATGTACTAACATACTTACGTGTTCAGATCAATGCAGCCCTATACATACCAGTACACTCCACACTACACATACTCTGTGAAACTTAATTGAACCCTCTGAGAAGCACAATGTCCCCACTGTCATAAAATAAAATGTACGCAGAAATACCAATATGGCTCTATGTTGGGCTGTTGTGGTGTCACATTGTCATTACACTACTTCCAGAGACTGGAACTTTTCCACAAGTCTTTAAACCACAGCACCACAAAGATGAAGAAGGAACTTCAAAGACAACAAGATCAAGATTTTGCGCAAAAAAAGCCAGTTGTGATCTGGTGTTGAAGGAAAGGGGGCACACTATGTATGGATTACTGCCGATTCCCCTCCATCGTATTGTGAAATAGCTCTCTAGTGCACCACTATACACCTGCGCCTGTGGCATAGGGGTCTCCAAATGACATAGGGACTCTCCAAATGCATCCTTCTTTCCTTTTTTTCTGTTTCAATTGTCTACTGGTGACATGGGAGGGGGCATGCTCAGTTCCACATTCCCCCCTCGACCAGGGGGTTTGGTACTATAGTTGTTATGTTATTGAACATAGGACTTTTAATATTAAATATAGCTGGTTACTGAGTAACAGAATCTGTTATCTGCTTCATATTATTATTTTTATTTTACTATTATGGTCCACTTTTTCAAAGCTTTTCCACTTCCACTCGTTCAGAATCTAGCAAACGCTCTCTGATTGGTCGGTTGGTGGTAAAAGTTCTATGTATTCCAACTCGCTACAACACCAACCACCAACCACGAGTTGAAATGATTTTTGACCAACCACCAATCAGAAATTCATCTCACATATACTTCAACAGCCGCTAACACCAGCCACCCGCTGCAGACACAATGATTTGAGTATGTATCGGAGTGCATTTGTTTGACAAATACATCGTNCAGTCATAAATGGTATCATTTCACATATACTTCAACAGCCGCTAACACCAGCCACCCGCTGCAGACACAATGATTTGAGTATGTGTCGGAGTGCATTTGTTTGACAAATACCTCGTGAGTTATGGGAGTCTAGGCTCCCGCGGTCTCACGACACCATTCAGGTGGCGTGAGGGTGGCATATGAGGGTTCGACAGCACCAGATCGCACCAAGCTCTGGTGCTCAGAGGACAGCCTCTCAAAGGCCTAGCCCGTGCTCTCTTAAAGAGTATAAGTCAGCCATCGGAGTTAAGGTTGCAGGCGAGTCGTTCGCGCTAAACAGCACCTGGACAGAGCCTTTATCAAGGCATGACGAAGTGCGGCCCCAAGTCCGATTCAGGTATGGACATGAATCCAATTATGACATCCCCACACGAACACGTACACACTTATACAAAAACACTTAACAATATTATTCACAGCCCACAGAGAAGTGCCACGGAGACACACTCGATGGGAAAAACCACTCAAAAAAGCATACCAGAGAACAGGCGACTGGAGGGCCTTGCCAGCCCCCACACGAGTACAGGTAGGGTCAACCAGTCCCAGTTGGACGAGGGCGAGCTCACAGATAGGTTTGTGAACGTCACCAGTGGTTCGGCCGATGGCAATGACAAATACAGACCTGTGCCAATAGTAATCCCAGACAGCAGGTTGCTCAAAAAAGTGGCCTAGCTGCTCTGTCATAATGGAATAAGTCTCCAAAACACATTCACTCGGAGGCGAGAATTTAAATTTACTTTTTACACTCGGTCAGACTGCGAGAAGGCCTGCTGCCTACTCGCAGACACCACCCACTACACAAAAGCCTACCCTGATGAAAAACCTCAAAGGTTTGTCATCAAAAACATCCCAAAAGGAGGGTTTACGAAGACACTGTCCGCGATTATATTATAGGGTATGGGTTCAACATTGTGGACCTACTCAATTTTAAGTGTAAATCCCGCCACCACACACCTGAGAATCCCGACTATGTGCTGACATAACACAAAGCAAGACTTTCTCAGCATTAAGAGGCTCTATTGGAACGCCATTCACATAGAGACTTACAAGCAGCAACTGGAAGATGTGCCCAACTGCCGCAATTGCAGTCTGTGAGGGAACACATCCAAACGATGTAACATGTGTTCAATATGCATAAACAGTGCTGGCTCGCATAAGCACACAGAGTGTAACATGGGCAGAGATGTTCAGCCCATGCTGTGCTCTAACGGCAAAGAGGAGGGACATCACACTGAGGAAAAAGTTTGTAGAGTATACAAGATCATAGAACAAGCTCGCAAAGAGAACACAATCAAAAATACACGCCCACAGTTCACACAACAAGCACCAAACCACACAAATACTGCACAGTTCCCACAACTGCGCAGCACACCGCGCAAACATAGGCCTGAGGTGCAGGAGCAGACCCAGCCAGTGTCAGTTGTGGTCGGGGAGGGCGTTGTCGGGTGCAGTCAGGGTGTAAACAGCAGGGCTGCAGACGATGGGTCCTCTTGGGGTGCTCCAGATGCTGGGGAGGCGAGGCCTGGCCCCTAGGCAATAAGGATGGATGACGACAGGCCAGCACAGCAGCCAATTAGATGTTCGTCTCTCTTGGATACACCCAAACAGCCATCCCAACTGGATGGAGGTCTAGGTGCCACATTACGAGACATTCAGGAACTCACACAATTATTTCATGTTTAAACATTGGATTAAAAATGTTAAGTTAAACATTTGTAAATACTAAACTTTTTATTTTCCTATTTTTGTTAATTCATATAAGGTTAAGAATAAGCAAAATTTGTAAAATGTGTTTTGTTCTAATAATTTTACAATTTCATTTAACCGAAGATTAAATAACGTGTTCAGGCTCATGAAAATGTTCATTTTTCACACAAGGAGGAAAAATACACAATGTGTATACTAGTATATCTTAAGCAGGGCTTTCAAAAGTGTTCAGTTAACCATGAGAAGCCTACACAAAGGGCTAAAACCTGCAGAATATCAAACAAAATAAGGAGCCAAGCCTTCCCGCCCCTTCACAATGGGAGCGTATACAATTATCACTACTCCACTAATCTCCATTCAACACCGACAAAACAAACATATACATACCCCATCTCTGAGATCTTTTCCTTCATCACCTCTGCTGTGTAATTCCCTGTAGTAGTGTTGAACGTCACAACCATGATGTTGTATTTTACACCAGACACTTCGAAGGTCACATAGCCCGTAGTTATGTCACTGGTGCCATTCTCTGAGATAAGGAATCTGTATTCAAGCTAACAAAAACACCTAAGAATAGTTACTTGATATCATAACCCTGATCAAGTTACAATAGATGCAAGCACGAGAGTAGCAGTCAGATAACCTCAATTCAGAAATCCATTATATGAATTACAGTGCTTAAATGGCCCCAATTAAAGAACTGGCTTTCGGGAGATGCAACATCAGATATCTGTGATCCTTGAAGATACATTCCAATAATAGGTTTTATTATGTTTAACAGAATTTTTAGTCTTAATATGTTTACTACTTACCACAGTTTTTCCAATTGTATACGTGGTGTAGGCGCCAGGAAACATTGCATACACTATATCCATTGGTGGTGTGTATGTGATGTTACTGATTTGTTTTACTTCGCCTTGCTCCAGCGTCAGAGTAATTCCTTTCTCCTAAAATAAATTAAATAACTTAATGTTAAAACTACTGGGGCTGGTACGGAAATAATTTTTCCACAGTAGAGTTTTCGACATCCTTAACAAATTTTGTGTGTGTCGAGAACAGTATTAGGGAAGAACTAACATCATAGTTTCAGTCGTGGCAGCAAGGAAAACACAAGCCATAAGCTGAATTAGGAACATACACTTATTTTTGGTCAAATGTGTTTCGAAGTTTTGAGATAAATTATTATAATTTTGGCCACGGCTGCCTAGTAGAGTTGAGTAACATATCTACACACTCTTCGTGGTAATTTAAGCAATTTTTTAAACATATCTTTGAATAATTTCACTGCCCCCTTCCACCATGTATTTTAATGGGCACACTTACTTGTTTGCACCCATTAAAGTTGGTAACAGCGGAGGGAATTTGGTTCCATGCCTTGATGTTGAATTAAAAGTGTTAAAATCATTTCACACAATCAAATATTTATTTAATTCAATTTATTGAAATAAAAAATTACTTATTTTGCCTTTCAATGAATTGGCTTCAATAAGCTTTCAAGTCTCTACATTAAAATTTATCACAAACTTTTTAATGAAACCAGTTTAAAAAATACCAAAGTAAATATTTACAAGTATGTTACTTGTTCGCATATAGCTAGCTGTTCTGTTTTATTTGACTCGATTGCTTAATGTAATTTTCTGGCTTTGTATAAATATATTCTTGACTACAGCATACCTGGCTTACATTATATCGTGTCGGATAAAACTTCTGTGTTTGAGTGCGTTTCTTTGTTGTGTTGTACCATTTTGTTCCTACACATTTTGTAAGTTTTGTCCTAATTTTTCAAGCAGGTTTATAGCCTATGTTGTTTTCTATGTGTTATATGCTTGCCATGTATATATATTTTGTAACTAGTTACTGTCCTGTTTTTTACTCTATTCCCTCTTGGAATTTTTCATTGTTGAATGCATATATTTATTTTCTCGTCCATACGTTACTTATCTTATTTAAGTATTTTTTCGTGTACAGTCTTGTTTTTCCATGGCAGACGTCTGCGTCGCAATGGTGAATGTCCACAAATCTCCATGTAGACTAAAATTTTAAATATACTCCAAGGTTAGTATACCAGTGGCTGATTCATGGCAGAAGATGAGGATTTTTATCGATTAGAAGTTTGAAGTACTCTGATAGCCAGTGGGCCGATAAGATTATCGGTATCGCTAGCCAATGTTGTACTGTGCAGCACCTTTGTCTGGGAGTGTTAACACATTGACATTTTGACGGAATATTCCATTTGGAATTTTGAGGACTGATTATCCATTTGTTCTCCATAGAAACTTAATAGAGGATGGCATTAACGAGAAATTGTACCACGTATGTAGCATAACATAGGACATTTATGTAACACGAGTGATACGAACATATATTTACGAAATGAATTTGTCAATTTAAGTAATATAACAATGGTTAAACATTGGCAGTATTATGGTATTTAGTTAAAATTCTCGTAGAACAGCGTAAGTATGCGCCTGTCTGTTACAAACTGCAACATGCAACTGTTACCTCTAGAAATTCAGAGAAACGTAGTGTACTTGCATTACAACTACTAGAATTACGTTTTAAGAACATTAACAACATAACATGTATCAATATCGTATATGATAGCTATAATAATTTACTGTTGTAAAAAAAGACAAAATGTTAAAATGAGGGAAAAAAGAAGAAATAAAAAAGGTTTTTTTTTTCGTATACCCCTTAACATGTGTGTAATGTCTGAAGGAAAAAATTGAAAACATGAAACTATAATACTTCTTGGCCACATTCTTATCTTCAGAAACACGACAAAGGGTTCCGTAAAAATCTTATGTTTATGTATGAAATTCCTAATCATGTTCATCTAGGCGAACCGGGTTCGATTCCCAGCGGGCCTCAGATTTTCACACGTGGGAATCGTGCTGGACGATTTTCTCGGGGATCTCCCATTTACCCCTACCCTTCATTCCAGCGCTGCTGCATACTCATCTCGCTTCACCCTCATCGGCTCTCAAAGCCTCGATGTTAAGAGTCGCCCAATCAAGTTGAGCGATCTTGAATAATCAGATGAGTACCTCTTATACTCACAGAACAACATTAAGACTAAACATGCTTCATTTCGTGTATAAAAGTAAGAAAATAATGACTTTAATGACGATTTTACAAACAGTTATGAAAATTATGGCATAATGTTTGTTGTCGGACTCATAACTCCGTGTCATACCTTTATGGGTATACTAAATCCAACCGTGTCGACACCAAAGCCAGGGGCCTCATTTATATCCTGTAAGACGTGTTCATTTAAATCTGCAAAGAAGGCACTGGTATTGAATGTCCAGCTTGTGCTCAACCTGCAACAAATATACCATATAGTTAAAAACTATTAAACGTTTCAGCAATCAGAATCTTAAACATTTACAATTAAAAGTCACATATTACCGAAAGTAAACATTAAGAAACCCTTAGCAAACATGTTTACTGACGTTTGTCTCATGGCATTCAAATTTTTTTTTGCAGGAATGGTAAGTCAGGCATTATAGGTTAACAATGAAGCCGCCATGCAGAAGTTCAAATTTGGCCGCGGCCGCTTAGTGTACGATGTTATTAAAAATCAGTGAAATTATTTTAAAATACAAACTAAATTAAACTTTACTTTTCTTTGGCTGTACTTTAAATTCAGCTCGTTTCCCTTGTTTTATACTTACTTGCTGACTTTAAGGTACAATTTATGATTTTGAAAACTGCTGTACAAAGGGATTTGAAATATAGTATGTCAAATGAGAGATATTAGTGCATAATACTTTGCTACATAGTAAAATAATTAGTGTTCTATGAAAGAAAAAACGTTTCATTTTAGTTCTGCAAAATATTTTACAGCGATAAATTTTTTAATTTAATGCATTCCTCGATTTAAATAATTTCACACAATTAGCAGATTTGTCCATATCGTGGTCTGCCTTAAATAATAATTATTTTGCCATGTTACCAAGGTTGCAGGGCTCCTGTGTTTGGAGAGGCAGTCATGGTTTAGCTATGTCAGTTGTGGCTGGGAACATAATTATTAAGGCGGATATTGGTGCGAGGGAATGTTATCCCCAGCACACACGTGATATACACAACGGGGGTTAATTTCAGGCAGGAGAGTGGTAGATATGGAAGTAGATTGGCCTATGTGGGTTGCTGTAGTCCGTAGGACTTTGAAGTCATCCGAGATGCCCCTACACACATAGTCATGTAAGTGGGTAAAGTCCCACCATCGAATCTTCACTACATCGTACGATGGTCACAGAGACGCCATTACAAATACATGCAGCAGTAGGCACGAGAAGACAAAGCCATGGTTGCAAATACACTTTTCTCATTTGCGCTATTACAATTCCCTGCCGGAAACGGCCAGAAAGTGTCAGAAACTACGAAGTAGATGAAGACAGGCATGCTGGTGTCACAAACAGTTCTCCCAGTTGATCGTGATCTTATTTGAATTTCCGAAGACTTGGCGCAGATTCCACGCACGGCTACTAGTATATTACACATGTGTCAATACATGGATACAGTCCTGAGCTCGAGTACTTGTCGAAGCAAAGGGACTGTCGCTGTCAAAACCAAAGTGGTTTCAAGAACTTAAGGCTGTTGTAAAATACTGGGATAAGATTAATGGTGTATGACTCCATGCACTATTCGCTACATGTATTCACCGAGTCCACGCGACCAAGAATGATAAACATCGTACCTCGGTAAGATCAATACCAACGCACATATGCGCATTAGAAATGCTTCGTGGAACGGCCCATTCAGCCTCCACCATATGTATGTACTTTTACAGAAGTACACTTCGGAGTGCAGCCCAGCTGGAGACTGGTGTAACCACTAACAAAAAAAAAAAGCATTGCCACAAATGTGGCAATTTACTGCAGAATAGCCTCTCGAGACCCAATTGGTAAGCATAAGTAAAGTTATTAGCAGGGCCCTGGTTCTAAATTGATTAAAATGTCTGAGTGCATTGTTTGTGCACCATGCTTTCTGATATACTCGTACTTGCTAAAGTGATCTGCTTACAGGGCATCTGCATGTGGTCTATCCAGTTTTGGATTTTGACTAATACTTTGGTGCTTGCATGTTTATTTACAATTGTGATTTTGCTGGTGAATATAACCTAGTCTATGTGCCACGGAGTTATGCTGGCAACCCTCTGACATCACCACAGCATGGCCAATACAATTTACTTTTTTAAGCTTTCATGTTTCCATGTTATGGAATGGCCTTCAGAAATGAATTATTTTATAATACTATATTTTGTATAATTCCTTTTGAACTTTCATAGCCTTGTTCACTTAATTACGAGTTGCATTAACCTGACTCATTAACATAATCACATGCTCACTAAAATCATTCCACACTGCATAATTTTTTAAAGTAATTTACTGTTTTTTCTAGTCCTGCTTGTACTTCGTTTCACGCCCTAATACGATTTGGACCATGCATAATTGTTACCCTTCAACCTTATCTACTGCATGGCCATGCCAGTAAGTACTACTTTAACCACAGTGGAGGTTATACATACACATCTCATGTCGAAAATTAATGCTTTGTTCCCATCTGATAATGTAAATTTCTAACAATGTAAGCATATCAATCGCAATTTTATCGTCTCTACAAATGCGCATTCCAACTTCACTCAATCTGATGCATAATGTCATGATTAGTAATATTACTTCGCCATTGCAAACATTCTGGATACTCAGATGATGCTTTACAGTACCCAACACTAGCATAGCTAAAATCTATTGATCCCACTGCAACATTATCTGTTGTGTTGGCTTATCTTCATCGCCCATGCGCTAGCGCTAATAGCAATGTGATTATGCTGCAGCGTATGCTTCCTTCTTATATCCTCAGCAGAATTCGTTTGTGTTCTGGCTACAGTCAGTTCAATCAGTTTGAGTCTACAGCTACTTCACAGCTTAATGGGAAGACTTTCATCTCACTGGGCCCGCAAAACTGTGAGCATAGGCAGCTACAAGTCCTCTCGTGTAATTTTTTCGTGCTGTCATAATGCTTCTGGCTACAACACATACTGAGTATTCCGAAATGCTGGATTATTCAGGAATTCCTTAACTTTATTTTTTTGTCCCATAAGACAAATGAAAAAGCTTTGGCGAAGGCAGAACGCATCAGAGTCCTTCTGCTGATTGACAGCCGAAGTCAGGCTTAGGATTAAACTATTTAGATTCTAATCAGCATACAGTCATCCTATGCTGTGTGGACAAATAGTGGGAAAGCACAGAGTGGTTAACAAGAGAGTGCCCCTGATGAAGAGACAGACACTGAAGTGTTAGCATCGTATCTGAAGAACCTAATGAGACTAACTCCTTGTAGGCAGTATTTACCCAAATTGCAAAAATTGCAACTATGGCACAAGTTAAATGATGACAACCATGACGAGTGTATGGAATTCCATCAATGGGCACTGGATAAAGTACAAAATAAATACCCATCTGAAAAACTGCTTAAAAAAAATATTTTTATTTTATCTGGCAAAGTTAATAGGCTCACTGCTGGTCTCTAGAAAATGCACAATCGCCTAAGCCTTGCAAAGGGTCCACTTGTTGATGGTCTGGCAAGAAATGTGAAAGGACAGAGTTGCCGGCATATTGTTCTTAAATACATAGTCATAGGTTACATCTTCCTAAACATTTTGGATTCTGCAGCACTGCCCAACCTCCTGACTCCAACAGGACGGCACTTCGACTCATTATGCAACTGTTATGCGAAGATGCCTTTTCCACCAGTTTCCAGTGTACTGGATATAGGATGCCAAGGAAGTGTTGAGAGCCCCTCCCCCGTTTACCAGACCCCTTAAGCCCAGATCTCTCACGACTAAAAAAAAAAAAATATTTCTGCAGAAAGATGTCGTAATTTGCAGCATCTGGAAAACAAAACAGGGCGTGTTTATCAGGAGACTGATCCTATCATCATGAACCAATGAATGGAGTTGCAGTTGTTTACCCAGTTGTATTACTGTACGCCGGCGTCCCGCGCATCTGATTGGTTCGAAGGAAAGCTGGTGTGCTCAGAATTTCCCTCAATTCGCTCATCGCAACATACCCAGGAAATACTTCAACTGAACTTCAGACTTGACGGGCGTGTCTCTTGGTGTCACGAAAGGCACAAAGAATACCGCACTGTATAGGGTGGGATTTGGGAAGGAAAGAGGAACGAGACTTCGAATACTGGCGTTCTACATCGCACACATATGGGGCAAATGTTTACATATGCCTTTTACATTTAAAATTTTATACCTTTTTTTCGCCAGGAAACATTAGGCGTTTCGACAGCTTATAACGTTATTCCACTGTCACAATAAACAAACAAGTATGTTAAAATTAATTTCTATGTACTATGGTTTTATTTCGTTACCATCTGGTTAAATAAGGGTCCTGAAAATGATCTCACCTTCTCTGAGTATAAACGTTTGTCTGAATATTTGTCGGTTAGCTGCCCAAGTATTTAAGTGAAAAATGCTTTATTAATCCAGTGAGAGAATGCTTTCCCTACTGGCCCGCCTTTCAAGACCATCCTCTGTAATGTATGCTAGGGGGCCTTGTCACCAGGGGCGGGGAGAGGGGGAGAGAAAGCGAGAGAAGAAAGAGAGAGAGAAAGAGAGAGAGAGAGAGTATCTTGCTGTCTTATCGATAGTGTGTTTGTTCCAGATGTCATTGCTTTTCCTTACAGANAAACAAGTATGTTAAAATTAATTTCTATGTACTATGGTTTTATTTCGTTACCATCTGGTTAAATAAGGGTCCTGAACATGATCTCACCTTCTCTGAGTATAAACGTTTGTCTGAATATTTGTCGGTTAGCTGCCCAAGTATTTAAGTGAAAAATGCTTTATTAATCCAGTGAGAGAATGCTTTCCCTACTGGCCCGCCTTTCAAGACCACCCTCTGTAATGTATGCTAGGGGGCCTTGTCACCATGGCGGGGGGAGGGGGAGAGAAAGCGAGAGAAGAAAGAGAGAGAGAGAAAGAGAGAGAGAGAGAGAGAGAGAGTATCTTGCTGTCTTATCGATAGTGTGTTTGTTCCAGATGTCATTGCTTTTCCTTACAGAANAGAGAGAGAGAGAGAGTATCTTGCTGTCTTATCGATAGTGTGTTTGTTCCAGATGTCATTGCTTTTCCTTACAGAAGTTTTATCTGACAACCATAAACAAATAAAGTGATATATTGTCTATTGTGCAATGCCTTAACCAAACAATTCCTGCATCATCTTCTTAAAAATGCTACAATATCATGCACATGCGATATTAGGATGAAATATGGACGATTCCAGTGTGTTGGTCTTACCGCAGATTGGCACAGGCGGTGAATGCAGGCAAAGCTAGAATTAGCACGAGAAACTGCATGATTACCACACAAGAAAAAGATGCAAAGTGATTAGTTTTCATCGTAACCTCTAATTTAACTACGCAGCTGGGTTTTGCCACTGATAAGAACCTGATAAGTCGCTATCTGAAATATTGATATAGTATACAATTGGAGGAGGCTAAAATGAATAGATTTTTAATTACTGTTGTGTGGAAACTGGTCGGGAGACAGGTTAATTAAGGGAGAAGTATTGTAGCTTGTAAAAAGCACTNTTAATTACTGTTGTGTGGAAACTGGTCGGGAGACAGGTTAATTAAGGGAGAAGTATTGTAGCTTGTAAAAAGCACTGTACCTGACTGTACAAGCACAACTCTTTAAAAGTAGTACATACACTACCAAAATTATCATAAAAGTACACTTTATTTTGCTTATGACAAAATTATATATATATATATATATATTGTAACACTGTAAACTATTTTGCCAGAATTAATTTATTTTAATGTTTACAAGTTTAACTAATAAGGGTCTAGTTTGAATTCGTAATGGTTTAGCAATCCCTTACTTGCAAAAAGAAATACATACATTAGTCAAGACCGTCGTAATCCTTATTCTGTTTATATGTGATAACAAGTTAGTAATATTTATAAGTATTTATAATAATTGATGTTATGCACATCCATTCCAGCAACGAAAGTTATAATGTTTTTAGCTAAAATAAATTTATGTAAATTTATTTTTTAGCATTAGTACCAATATATTTACATACATACAACAATTGTTATTCTCGTGATTGCCCTACATTTCCTTGCGAAAAATGCTTTCAAAAGCATCCTAAATGGAAATAAGCTTAAACTTTTATGAAAAATATAATTTATTTAATTTTTTTTTATTTTTAAAATAGTTAAATTTTAGGAACACATTTTACAGTGTTACGAACTACGAGTACATGAATTCTTCTTTCATNTGTTTACAAGTTTAACTAATAAGGGTCTAGTTTGAATTCGTAATGGTTTAGCAATCCCTTACTTGCAAAAAGAAATGCATACATTAGTCAAGACCGTCGTAATCCTTATTCCGTTTATATGTGATAACAAGTTAGTAATATTTATAAGTATTTATAATAATTGATGTTATGCACATCCATTCCAGCAACGAAAGTTATAATGTTTTTAGCTAAAATAAATTTATGTAAATTTATTTTTTAGCATTAGTACCAATATATTTACATACATACAACAATTGTTATTCTCGTGATTGCCCTACATTTCCTTGCGAAAAATGCTTTCAAAAGCATCCTAAATGGAAATAAGCTTAAACTTTTATGAAAAATATAATTTTTTTAATTTTTTTTTAATTTTTAAAATAGTTAAATTTTAGGAACACATTTTACAGTGTTACGAACTACGAGTACATGAATTCTTCTTTCATATGCAACATGAATCGAACTTTTCTGACAATCGGAGTCGTAATTTCGTACCGGTGTAGCTTTTCTCTATTTTGACCACGACGTGCTGGGAGTTTGGGATAACCCCGAGAAAACACACTAAGGAACCACATTGATTTTAGAAGTTCCCAAAGCATGTCCATATCTCTGTAGCCGCGAGATGGTGTGGTGACTTCACGGTGGATACAAAATAATTCTCTGCAGGTTCTATTGCCTGTGTACTCAGACCTTGTGGCTTTGAAATAAATTGCAAGAATGTACGCTGTACATTCCTTCCTCCTAGTGTACGGGACCGATGGGACCGCGAGTAATACCAGTTAGAGGTCACAATAACAGGAACCTTTACTGAATTTTTGGTGTAGTTGCACATGCCATTCCATGTATTACACACCATTTTAAAAAAATGCCATTTTACAGAAAAGTGCTGGTAAAAAAAAGTCTCCAGGACCCCCTGTTAAGATATGGAACATTGCTGTTTCAATAACGGACTCTCCATAAATCTCTCAGAAATATACATTTCCGAATTCACAGAACCTCTCCGTAAGTCTGCATATTATTTTTCCGCATTTCCTTTTTAAAAAAAAGGGATTACGGAAAAATCTTCATTTTTCGTTATGTGGATGTATTAGGTGCAGGGTTTTTAATGATGTAGTGGTCTTTGTAACATGTTGTACAGCATGATTTAGGTCAAATTGTTACGCGAGTTCAAAATGGAACATACTGCAGCAAAAATGTTTTGTTATGTGTTGAGCACATGCAGCTTAGACGCAACTTCACGACAAACAGTGTGTTACTGGTTTGAAAGATTTAATGTCGATGGAGGCCGTGGTGGTGTAGTGGTTAGATTACTCTCCTCTCACCAAAGCGAAGCGGGTTCGATTCCCGGTGGGTCACTCCCGGATTTTCGCATGTGGGAATCGTGCTGGACGAAGCTGCTGGTCGGCGGGTTTTCTCGGGGATCTCCCGTATCCCCCATCCTTTCATTCCGGCATTGCTCCATACTCACCATGCTTTACCCTCATCGGATCTCAATACCTCGATGTTAATAGCTGCCAAATTCTCTTCATTCACTCATTCATGTGTGTGTCTTGAGTCTCCAAGAAAAATCAAGACAGAGGACGTCGGTTAAGGGTGGATAATAATCCTTTAAATGTATGCATGCATTTAAATCCTCGCACCACCATAAAGGAACGTGCCCAAATGTTCAACCTTACTAGTTCAAAAATTTCAGACAAAATACAGCTAACAGGTAAAATTAAAAAAATAAAATAATAAGGCACCACATGAACTGACAGAGCGTTAAAAAAAGGGTAGATTTTTGTTTCATTATAATGACATGTGATGAAAAGTGGATTCTGTGCTGTATTCGCGAGCGAAAAGGACAATGGCTGGTCAGTAAAAATCCCGTATATATCCCAAAATCAATGTTGATGCCACGTCCACGCATAGTTTTTCTGTTAGTGCAATGGACAGCAAAAGGTGTTTTTCAATACAGTGATCTTTCCTCGTATTTGGATCCGTTACCACTGACATTTATATACGAACAATTTAGTAATACAAGTGTTTTTTTTTATACTGGCAATTATATGCGGTAGATATCCATCTACCGCGTCTCCAGTAACACAGCAATAGAGAATCTAAATACTGGAAGTCCACAAAATATGTATACACTTTAAAGTTTGCATGTAAACGTGAACTAAAGCACATACAAATGCTTTTGTTTTGTGAAAGACAGACCACGAAAGAAATTTTCGTACATCACAGTTAGTAGGTCTCTACGTGTGCACCACTCGGAGGATNAGTGAAAGACAGACCACGAAAGAAATTTTCGTACATCACAGTTAGTAGGTCTCTACGTGTGCACCACTCGGAGGATGTCCAGACGATGGTTGAATCCCATCCACGTACACTACAGAATTTTGGATGTTACGTGAAAGAAGCTGCATAAATGCATTATCTAAGTTAACTGATAGACCCAACCCTTGTATTGTAGACTATAATCTTGATGAAGCCGGCTATTACATTGAACTCTCTCGTCCGATCCAACTCTCAGAGTAGTGATGGTGTAAACAAAAGCGAACATCCAGTGGGGAGGTGCACCGTCCTACTGGAATATGATGTTGGCAATATCCTGGATTTGTGGAATAGCAAGTTGTTCTAACATGTCTAAGTAGAAAGTGCCTGTGACTGTTTTTTCAGCAAAGAAAAAGTGTTTCAACACTCTNCAAGTTGTTCTAACATGTCTAAGTAGAAAGTGCCTGTGACTGTTTTTTCAGCAAAGAAAAAGTGTTTCAACACTCTGTCGTTTGGCCACACCAGACATTATTCTCAGGACACTCTCGTTCATGTTCTCTGGCCACATGGGAATTTTCTNCTCTGTCGTTTGGCCACACCAGACATTATTCTCAGGACACTCTCGTTCATGTTCTCTGGCCACATGGGAATTTTCTGTGCCCCAAATTCTGTAGTTATGTTTATGTACTCTTCCTGAAATATGAAACATTGATTCATCACTGAAACAGATCCGCGAAAAAATTCGGGGTCTGCCTCAAACTGGGTGAGCATGTCTACAGCAAATGCTTTTCGACGTGGCTTGCTATTTGGATGAAAG
Source organism: Clitarchus hookeri (assembly GCA_002778355.1). NCBI lineage: Eukaryota > Metazoa > Arthropoda > Insecta > Phasmatodea > Phasmatidae > Clitarchus > Clitarchus hookeri. Next base: position 543,004 of record NQII01001150.1, on the reverse strand, counting down.
TGTTGCAGTAACTACACATTACACGCATATAGACTGGGACGTTTGCGAAAAGGACTTTTAGCATAATGCTCGTGGTATGTCAGGTTCATGACTAGCAACATGAATCGACTTCCTGGGGCTCCTTGCAATGCATCGTGTTCACTTTCCGCCTCAATTGACGATCTGCTGCTGCTCATGCTCTTTAAAACACTTCCTGTCAGTTTGAACTTATTCATCCACTGACAAATGCTCCTTCGTGTTGGAGGGTGTTTGTGGTACACATTTCTGAACTTCCTCTGCACCTTTTTTCCATATTTTAACTCAGCAAGCTACAAAACACACACACAACTTTTTCCTGCAGTGACACCATTACTGTTTATAAGACAACTAGCNTTAACTCAGCAAGCTACAAAACACACACACAACTTTTTCCTGCAGTGACACCATTACTGTTTATAAGACAACTAGCGCATTCGTTCATCAGAGAGCCACACTAGCACCATGGTACAAAGGTATGGATAATCTTTGACATCTGCAAATTCGATTTCAGAAAACATACTAGTGTAATAATAATTTTTTTATTTTACAGGAGCATGAAGTTGTATATATCATTTGTGGACACAGTACCGTAAGATTAATTTTTATTTATTACTTGTTTACTTCTTATGCATCTCATGGATTATTCGATTATATAAATTAAATATTACAAACCATTATTTTATCCACAGTTACTGAGAACATTATTTAACGTGCATAAGTAAAGCATCACTGGAAAGAAAAACAACTTCGGGTTATAAAGAATTAACAAAACATTTCACAAAAGGAATAGTTTTGATGAGTTCCCGTTTTGTATTCTTCATGTGTACCCTGGTGGTTTTCTTGGCCTTCATAAGCACGAAACGATTGAATGAAAACACGTATATGCATTGAATGATTAAATGAAGGAAATTCAGCATTGTCAAAAGTGTGCGTAAAATAATTGTTAAGAAGCTGTGAAAATTCGATAAATTCAGCAAGTGGACTTTAAAAATTCATTAAATTAGCCATCACTCCCCCCCCCCCCACAATTCAACCAAAACATGCTTGAAATTGAAATGATAACTTGAAACTTATCTTTGGACACNTTAACTCAGCAAGCTACAAAACACACACACAACTTTTTCCTGCAGTGACACCATTACTGTTTATAAGACAACTAGCTCATTCGTTCATCAGAGAGCCACACTAGCGCCATGGTACAAAGGTATGGATAATCTTTGACATCTGCAAATTCGATTTCAGAAAACATACTAGTGTAATAATAATTTTTTTATTTTACAGGAGCATGAAGTTGTATATATCATTTGTGGACACAGTACCGTAAGATTAATTTTTATTTATTACTTGTTTACTTCTTATGCATCTCATGGATTATTCGATTATATAAATTAAATATTACAAACCATTATTTTATCCACAGTTACTGAGAACATTATTTAACGTGCATAAGTAAAGCATCACTGGAAAGAAAAACAACTTCGGGTTATAAAAAATTAACAAAACATTTCACAAAAGGGATAGTTTTGATGATTTCCCGTTTTGTATTCTTCATGTGTACCCTGGTGGTTTTCTTGGCCTTCATAAGCACGAAACGATTGAATGAAAACACGTATATGCATTGAATGATTGAATGAAGGAAATTCAGCATTGTCAAAAGTGTGCGTAAAATAATTGTTAAGAAGCTGTGAAAATTCGATACATTCAGAAAGTGGACTTTAAAAATTCATTAAATTAGCCATCACTCCCCCCCCCCCCACAATTCAACCAAAACATGCTTGAAATTGAAATGATAACTTGAAACTTATCTTTGGACACAAAAGCCTGAAGTACTTTTCGTGTGTAGACAGTACCATTACAGGCTGGTCGCAAAATTTCTTTGGCTACAAATAAGAAAAAACATTCACTTGTGAATCAATTTCGCACAAGGTTTTAGTCGTCTCAATGTTGTTCTATTATTTCCTATACTCTGTGCCTAAGTTTTTTATTGTGAACCAACCGTTATTTTCGAGTTATGCGTGCAGAAATAAAAAANTTTCCTATACTCTGTGCCTAAGTTTTTTATTGTGAACCAACCGTTATTTTCGAGTTATGCGTGCAGAAATAAAAAAGGACCACAGCGGAAGTCTTATAATTAATCATACTAACACACCGTAAGTAGGAAAATAAAAAGGAAAAATNAAAAAAAGGACCACAGCGGAAGTCTTATAATTAATCATACTAACACACCGTAAGTAGGAAAATAAAAAGGAAAAATCATTTTGTGTTAATACCACATCATACATACGAACATTCAGAAATTAAACTCTTAGGGTAAGCTCAATATTTTCGATGTTCATTTCTTAACCGAACTCAAAAGATGCTGATGAGATATATGTATGTAGGCATTAGGAAGTGTTTAGGGAGGTGTGCATAGATATGTAGGTAAGTATGTGTACCTGTGCATTTGTGTATGAATGTCATCTGTATGCAGTAACATCAGTATAGATCATTTCTTGCATAACTTTCATTTGGCTCACTCTGGAAAGGATTATGCTTAAAAGTAATATTTATTGTATACGTTTTAAAATACACTACATAATAGTTTTTTTTTCTTTTTTTTTTTGCAAATCTCTTTAAACAAGCTCAACATCAGTATTCTGTAATGACTATATAATACGTTTTCCTGTACATTTGTACTGTGTGTGTCAGGGGATACAGCCACGTGGTCGTTCGACCCATGATCCTGAGGACTGTGATTTCGTGCTCACCCAGAGAGTTGGTGCCCATTCTATTCGAAATAGGAATTTTGTGTAATATTCTGATTTTTCTTATCATAGTCGCCAGACGACATCTGTATTACTATCCCCAACCACTCTGGTAATGATATACTGATAAATTGTTTATAAGGGACGCACACTCATTGGTACACAAATCTGATTTCATACGATTTTCATTTCAAATTAAACTTGGCTCAAGATTATGTTTAAAACCCTTATATGTCAATTAATCGATACACTTCACTTAATACTTTACAGAGGGTAATTGAACCGTTCTTTCATTTGACTACTAGGCAATTAGGTTTAAGTAATCAAATCATATGTAATATTTTATAGTTGTGAGGTGTCAAGTAAAGGTTACTTTGGAGAAAGGAAATCTTCCATTTTCTCTTATTTTTGTGTGTCATTGTAGATAAATAAATACGTGAATTCGATATACCCATGTCCGTGGTTAGTTGTCAGTATGTTTGTATCAGTCATTTCTTTGGCTATTTCTTATCAATACATTCATGTAATGAAAGTTTTTTATATGTTAGATTTCACAACCTAAAATGTGATAGTATTATCACAGTGGGGCTGGCAGAATTTTTATCTAGGTCAGATAATACTTTCATTCAATGATATGTGATGTTCATCGTGGCTCTCATGATTTACATTGAAATGCACATNCTAGGTCAGATAATACTTTCATTCAATGATATGTGATGTTCATCGTGGCTCTCATGATTTACATTGAAATGCACATCGTTTTATTGTGAAATCAAATTTAAGTATTTCTGTTTGCTCGACATAATCATAAAAATTATGTTCTAAGGAATTGATTAACACAATGTCCTATGAATTGCTTAGTTAGTCATTAAAAATCGTATTCTGTGTGCTGCAGTTTCCTTAGCGCATGGCGTAACACTGGACACTGCCTTGCATGTTGTGCTGATGCACAGTACTGTCTGTGACTATTTTAAAAATTACTACACACTGTTACCATTAAATGTTGGCAGGATAGTATATGAGGGAAGGGAACATACAAATGAAACTAGACATTGTAGAAAAATGATGTACCACCATTCATGCGTTATGTGAATCTGTAATTAAATCTCACGATCGTCTGACCACAGGCTGAGGTGTGTCCACCAAACGTGCCACTGCATTTGACGTATCAATTTTGTTTCCCAACTATTACGTCAAATATGTAAACAACTCATAATCTCCCCAAAAACCTCGTAAGCATAGCTGTGAAGAGGGAAGTTGATTGTAAATGTCCTCTCTTCTTTATTGTTTAATTTGTTTATATTTATAAATAGTAGGAACGGACCTGTTGGGCGTTAAGATAATTAAAGTCTTTTTGCCAAGAGACGGCAAAACGTTCGTAACATTACCACTACAACACAGACAAGCCTAACTCGCCATATGTTAAGTGTCGAAGAAAGCATTTACTCAAATTTCTCGGAATGGAATGTTTTATTAAAAGATTACCAAAATTGGTTTATTCGGCACTTATTGGGGGGAATTAAATGATGTACAAAACCCAGTTATCTAATAATTAATGAGACAAATATTTTGTTCAATTATGTTGGATTGTTACTTTAGGATTGAAATCCACATTGCTGGTTTCCAGTAGGTTGTTTGGAAGGCAACTCAATGACCTGTGAGTATTTTACGATGCAAGGAATATCAAACAACTACACCTCTCACCAACACAGACCTACTAGACTGTAACAGTGAACACGTCTCAGCAAGCAGTAACTACGAGATACTACTTCCATAGGTTTGATTCTGAGGTACCTGGGAGTGCTGCTGTTCTGAATTTTTTTTCGCAGTATACTGATAATCAATAAGTTATGTGGTTTCTCAGTTGCAATGTCATGAGGATAGAACCTGTATCTATGAAGAAAGGAAAAGTCACTAGTTGAGGTATGGGGTTGCTGATTGATGCACTGTGAAGATGGCAACAGCTCGGAATCATGTTACATTCAAATGAAATGATTATTATAGCGATAAAGAGCTTTTAAGAGCCCTGCCACTTTATGTAGGGAGACCAGAAGTCCAGTCCCAGGTCCATTCCTAAGGCAGTCATGCCGTGGTGACATGAGAAGTTCACACAAGCATACTGTCGTAACGTCCATTACAGATCACATATTTTATGTCACATCATAATCAAAGAAAGGCCCAGTGAAAGCAAATCATCACTTTATAGGTTGGCCTATTTTTATGAACGTTTATGCTTAATATTAGCTATAACTTCAAACCATAAATAGGTATTATTTATGAGACAATATTGTAAAAAATTAAATTGTTCTCACTTCAACAAATAGGTACATTTTAAAATTAGGTTTCATATAGTTCCAACCATTACTAGGTGCTTGGTTGCTTTTAAATATAAAAAAAAATTCCACCAATGGCCTTACTATATGTTCAGCAGGATTGTTGCAATAATGAGTAATAATGGCAAAGGTGGCTCTTGGCGACATGCGCTCGATACTATAATACGATATTACATATGACTGAGTGCGGTGTAGCACGTTCCGAACCTTAGTGATGAGACCCAGTGGACAGAGGTATATTATTGCACGAGTGAGATGTGTCGTGGAGTGAGTGAAGAGATTTGGGCGGCTCGTAACATCGAGGTCTTGAGAGCCGATGAGGGTGAAGCTGATATGTTTGCAATTAAACACAGTCACCGCATTCACAGCTGCAGTTAGGGATGTGTTTTATTGTGTTAACAGCAATCGAGCCTGGCATTCCACACCCGTTTTCCCAGGTGGAATCGTCCACCCATTCAGGAGACAGTCACCTGGCAACACTGTAGGCAGTGAATCCAGACACGTCATAGGAAGTGAAATGCAAACACTTTTTATAAGAAATATAATAGTGTATTTAATGTGTATTTATAAAAGGTCAATTATGTTTTCAAAGAGGTAGGTTGCCTATAAAGAACTCTATCATTGTAACATGTAATTTAGTGTGGTGACATGCTCCATCAACTTCACAATTTATATCTTAACAGACATTTGTTAATAAATGGGGGTGTCACCAATGTGTTCATCTAATTTATTTAATTTTTCACCATTGCAATCATATCACAGAGTGTTCATATTATGTTTCGTCATTCACAGTTTTACTTCGGTTCTCGTCACTCGTGACGGAAACCGAGGTCACTCGGCCAGTTCGTTTTAGCACTCGGACCAGATCGAAGGTGTTAGTCACCAGCTTTGCGAGCCCCCTCGGTACCATCATTTAGGCTGTAATCACTTCACTGCAATATTAACTTAATCACCCAGAAGATTTGTTTTATATTTTTACTGTACCTAGGGGAGAGCCACCCACCATCTCACCAGAGGGCTTAATGCTATCGCATAATAGGATGTTTATTTCTTCACGCTAAGGTCACCATCAGGCCGTTAGTGCTGGGTCCATTTCCATGCATTATTCACCTGTAAGCAAGCAGAGTGAATAAACCGCTTTACAAGGTTACAGGTGTGTCGATTAATTGTAGGTTGCTACACCCTTTGTAGCATCACCCACAATTTCATAGTATATTTCAGGCGTACGAGAAGGCCTACAGTCTCGTCATAAGGTATAAATATTGCCACAGTAAGTACGTGACAACAACATAAAAAAAACTGACGGAGAATATCCAGTGCCCCTTGGGCCATCGACCAAACGATCCTCATTATTAACTCTCCACTGGGTAATGGCGCCCAGCAATTCAACACTCAACCAGCCATGTGTAACCTCGACCCTTCAATAGTCGTTATCAAAATTGCTGTCTTCATGATCATCTTTACCTCCTGTTTCATCCTCAGTATCAACGTTACTATTCTTTGTAATATATGCATCAGTATTTAGAGCCGACGACCATTTATTTTGATGTTCATCGATTTCGTGCGAAAGTCTTGCTATTCCACACATACCGAATCTACCATTCCTTGTAGGTCTCTCATTTCATTATTTGCATTAACTGTCTCGTCACTATCGCCTGTGTAATCAGTACTCATCGATGCAGCAGGGGTATTGACGACATCACTTGCTGGCTCTCAAAACACTAATCTTTGCAGTTCTTGATGTGGTTCTTCAATGTATCAAACTGTATAATCTGCACGTGGCCATTGTAGTGATGCTTCATCGTGTGAGTTCCCTCGTTGTCTACCAACATTCTATATAGTGTATTAACACGAGGTAACGAAGTTATCACATGCTGATTCTCGTTGGATGAAAGAACACTACATCTGTCGGCGTTGATATGTTTATTTAAGTTATCACATCGAGAAAACGGCGTGAAACATTAATAGCAGCTAAGAATCGCATGAAATGGATTCTTCAAACATTCACTCTTCTCATGTTACCGCACATTGCAACTTTTACCGAAGGTCTTGACAGAGTAACACTACTGTTTTCCGTGTAACTTTTGGGCAATCGTTGACGGTATGCATGACGTACTCCTTCATTCATTCATACCTATTTATATTATGCCTATCGGCTGAAAAGTACATATTTACCTGGGGAAAGTTACAGGGCTTCCATTTCAATATATTGAATTGCAGCCAAATGCACAGCAGTACATCGCCACTTTCGAAAAATACACAGAAGAAATCTTTCTGCTGCCGAAATTCATTTTAACGATATCCTCAAAGGTTAGATATCATCTGTGTCTAATTGTTACCAAATTGAGCATACTTTTGTCACATCTTGTTCGTATTTACTCTAAAATGTGTTACATTACTAATATGATGTTCTATGATGTTTACGAAAGTGGTTGTATATAATTCTTCTGTAGGGGAATTTGTGCTTTAAATTATATGTGATAATCTATGTTTGCAGTTTCCTGTAAAATAATTGATAAGTGAGTATAAGAGGTTTAGAAATTAAATTATTTTGGTAATTGGTTGGAGTACAATCTCCGCTTCCTCTGAGTTTGTGCTTATTGCATTGGATAGGTTATGCCGGGTACAGCAAGACCACGTGACTTAACACACGCGCAGCGCAACCCTGATTCTGAAAGCTACAACCAAAATAGCACACCTACAGAAACGACGGAAGTTCACACAAAACAGTACTGAAAATAAAAGGAAACGGTGCTTGGTAAATTGCACGTTCTTGTGTTTGTGACATCTGGAAGGAATGAAAAAAATACGGTTGACAGCTCAGTTTACTTTGCAGTTTGTAGAAATATGAAACTTTACAGCTTATCTTACCTAGGTAGGGGAAGGGGCCTAAGTGCGTCTCAGGGCTGAGCCCCAAACGCCTGGGCATGCAGGGAGGTTTCTAACCACAAGGACACATGCTCGCGGCTTTACTAGCATGGCCGCGATTGGGGCCATGTTTGCCTCCCATGCTAACCTAAGTGATCTACAAAGGGAGGGGGAAAACCCGGGGTAATTATTAAGTTTAGGGGCTTTTCTGTAAAACACAAAAAAAATTCAAAATCATGATATATTTCTACTTTACTAATGATGCAGAACACGATAATACTCGGGGCATTAACGTCCGACTAATTTCGTAATATGTGCCAACCTAACCTAACAGAACCTAATCCTACGATGGGTGAATCATTATTTTACATTTTTAAACTAACCTAGGATTGTT
>NQII01001150.1:441023-530042 GCA_002778355.1 Clitarchus hookeri | reverse complement strand
TCGGAAAGAAAGAACACCAACGAACATTCTAACAGCCTTTATCGCTGATCCCTGACGCAACTTCAACTATGACTTTAGAAAAAAACAAACTCATGACAAATTCACATACTAACTGCCAAAACTTCTGGAATACTGAAAAACAATTACTTTCCCTTGCAAAAAAATAAAAAGAAAATAACTAATTGTTCCCTCAAATTGGTATTACTGCACCATTACAGTTTTGTGAAATGTTTGCTGTTGGTTGGCCTGCTGTCTGGCAAGTTGGTCTCCACACCTTACTTACTTACCTGGTTACTTACGCAGTTACTACGCTGCTAGAGTTATTTATACTACAGGTTCGGAACAAAACGTGATTTCTTGTGGTAGAGTTTGGCATAGGAAAAATTTAAGCTGNCAGTTATTTATACTACAGGTTCGGAACAAAACGTGATTTCTTGTGGTAGAGTTTGGCATAGGAAAAATTTAAGCTGTTTGGAAAATAGTGTTCCAAAATGTAACTTTTAATTAGAATTTTAAGCTAAGTGAATTATAAAAGTGAAAGAGTTTACTTTGTTATGAAGTCATTTTACATTTGATTTATGATTATTGCAATTATCCTGTTTTTTAACATAGAAAATCTGGTACTACCTTGTCGACACTACCTAGTGGCAAAAATGTTCCCTTTGCCAAACTTAATTATGCGATGTGATGAACCCGGCGCTGGCAGCCGAGGACTGAATTTCTTTCTTGTGTTCTCAATACAGCAATGGATTGTTGCCTACGGCCGGCGACACAGACCACGTTGCCCTCTGTTGTCCTGCAGTGAAGTTCGCACTCAGATGCCGAAAGCAAATGAAAGGCAGTGAAATTTTTTTACAGTGTAGTTACTATGCCGTTCAGTCACACATTAATTTTTGAGCATCAGTGTTTAAATCACGTAATGTTATGGTATGGATTAAACTACATAAGCCACTTGCTACTTGTTATTTATTAAAATTGATTATTTTTTAGTGATATAATTGTTTCTTTCTTGAGAAAATTATAGTATGAATGACTTATCAGTCTTCAGAAAATATAAGTACTTTTGCTTTCTGAAACGTAGAGGGGAAACTATATAAATTTGGACTTGTATTAGTACCTCTGCAAACACTTTATTATGTAGATTTTCATTTTTTTCAGCTCAGCTCAGTTTCTCGCCAGTTCATTTATTACTACACAAATGTTATTCTTATTCTCAGTCACCGGCTGTGAACGTAAGAATCAATGTTCGTTGCTCGCGCAGTGCTCCTGACGCCTGTTGCCAGCATCAAAGCTCTGATTGACTGAAACTCGATGTGCCGCATATTGTCGCTCGGTTGTGGAAACCAATTTATGCTGGACTCGCAATCCCCGACAAACCAGACACGACGAAATCTGATCGGCAGCCAACAAGAAGCAAAGTCACTGCGACAAAATCACAGCCTCGACAGCCCGACAAAAGTAAATTTCTGTTTTTACTTTCCACCATGTCTGGCTCGTTGGGGTGCGCAAAGGATGTAAATACAACATTACGAAATAAAATTTTGTGTGTATTTCCCCATTGTAGTAAATAATAAACTAACTTTGTGCCAAAATCACATTTAGGTTTTGTTTTCAATATTTTTTTTTTTTTCATACGAATCAAAATATTGTCGATATCAAATAATCTTTCACTTTATGGTGATTTAAAATGGTAAATNTTTTTTTTTTCATACGAATCAAAATATTGTCGATATCAAATAATCTTTCACTTTATGGTGATTTAAAATGGTAAATTTTGGATAATATATGGATAACTTGCTGATTTACGATTTCCCAACAACCAAATACCACACTTGTTGGGCAGACATCATCAGGATGGTGTTAACACTTAATAAAATATTATATGAAATTTCATTGTTTTCTGATGTGTTGGACTATAATTATGATTCCAGCTGTGTAATTAATTATTTATTGCATGTTGTTTTGATTTTAAGTGTTTATTTATTTGTCTGTTACTTTTCATTTTATTGTAAGTATAAGCTGACATTTTGACATTTGTAATGCATGCTGTCATGTTTATTGCAATGAAATCCAATCAATAAATTGGTTTTTAGCTTTGCGAGGCCTGAAGTACAGTTCTATTTCAATGTGCACGTACTGTAGTGACGCAGTCATAATAATTATCGGGATACTTTGTTCATTTTCCTTCGTTTTGCGAGGCTTTATAATATTTAGTCAGGATTCATAGTATTGTTAGTATATTTATCGGGCATACGTTTCCCTTTTCAGAAATATTAGTTTTTGTTCGCGTCACCGTTAGTAGATGGAAGCTTTCCGACATCAGTAGACAACCAGCACTCAGAGAAGACGCGTCGAGCGTGGCGAATATCCCCCACACCGGCAAACTTTATCCTGCTAAATTATTTCTCCGCCGGCGTGGGAGGTCGCTAGGGTGCCAGGAGGGAGCTGACGTCCCTCCTGCCTGAGTAAGTTCCTCTTTCGATGCAAGTTTCGAATGACGTGAACGCTACATAAACTACTGCGGCGCTGCTCCGTACTCGCTTGCCTGGTGAAACTGATTGTTCGGGACTCTGCATATCTGGAGCCTGTGTGCGAGCTGTTCCTTTGGAATATTAAAATTAATTACCGTAACTACACCGAGACTTTACTTTTATTTTATATTTGTATGGTGCCTTTAAAGTTTCGTGTCTCTACCGATTGAGCAAACCCGAGCTGTAATTTCCAGTCGCCAATTCTGACGGCTGTAACGTTACAATACTGCTATCTGCATTGGTATATTTACTATAAAACATGTGGTTTTTCAGTGTGTAGTATAAATCTGGTTTGTCACATAAAAATGATTCTCAATTCATTCTGCAAAAGATTTTTTTTTTTTTCAATTGTACATCTGGAGAAGCCAAGTGGAGAGATCTAGGTCTATGAATTTCAGGAAAGTTATGGGGTAAGATTGATAGGCGTGCGCAAGGGGCTGCAGTGGGCGCAGCTGCATCCCCCGTTGCGTCACATAATTTGAAAAAATAAAAAGAATGCTCTCAATTATGTATTTTTCACTAGGCAGACTGCGTGTTTGAAACTGTGGACTAGATTAAAAATAAGTTTTATAATCTAACGTTGACTATTGCGCAATGAGCATGTTAAAAAATATTTCCCACGTTTAATTTTTAATGTTAAATTGGATTTTAATTTAGCAGTTTGTTCCCCCGTCACCTGCCCCTGCGCACGCTACAGTTGAACACAGTAACTTGATTTTCATCGCTCTACAATCAGCGGAATATCCTAGAATGGGGCATGAATTCAAAATCACCCGCACTTAAAAAAATACAGTGGTACTAATGTAGTGTTTAATCCAAGTAATAATTCCATATCCAGATTTTTTTTTATATGCAGGATATTATAAGTTACCATTTTAAATTCAGTCTGTATTCTAGAAAAATACAGCGAGGAGAGCTATGAAGACTGTGGAACTGTACGAAAAATATTGTTACAAAAATATTAAAACCAAATTGCATTACCCTCCACATAACAAATGCTGAGTGCAACCTATGAAACCAAAAAGCACTAAGAAATATGAAGTAGTGGTTGTCCTCTCGAAAATAGACCACAATCTGTAAAATCAAATGATGTTTGTTTCATTTGTCGTGTCATGTTGACCTTTCTTCTCTCTCATGTTCCGGTCACGAGAGGGGCTGCACAGCGGTGCAGCAGCTAGCACACGCACTTCCCGCCAAGGCGAACCGGGTTCGGTTCACTGCGGTCTCCCTCCTGGTTTTTGCATGGGGGACTCGTACCAGACAATACCGCTGGTCAGCAGGTTTTCTCGGGGATCTCCCACTTCCCCTGCCCTTGCATTCCAGCACATTCCCTCACCTGCTCTCAAGACCTCGTTGCTAAAGAGTAAGTGGGGAAGGAATTTCTTATCTCCGTGCCTAGTGACATCCTCTTCTAAATTTCAAAACGACAAGCATGCCCAAAATAATATTTAAATTTGGGTGCATCTGAAACAACGTAACAATTTTCCTGATATGAGTTGTTTACACCTCAAAGTATGCATGTTGAAGACTTGCTACCGTTAATGCGTAGTCAAAATACTGGCACAATTAGCTTTTTTTAAATTTCTTGGTGGCTGTTATTCCAAATACCTCTAGCATCCATGAAAAATAACTATTAATTTTTTTTATACACTCAACATAGACTTTGCTTATTTCTTACAATAAATGCAAACACGTGTGACATAATCACTGCTGGTGTAGCGACCTTGACTACGCCAGATAGAAAGCAAACCAACTACCCTTTCACCTAGTGGAATAAATATGCACCTCGTAAGTTACGTGTCATTTGAAATGCCTACACATTACTATTCTAGTAAAAAGTTTAGTTTCTTACACTTCTAACTGCTACTTCGTGATCATATAAACTCAAATAAATTAATAATTCACCTACAAACTCTTTCCTGTCTGCATATTTCTTAGTAATCGTTTGTGTGCCATAAGGCTGCCAGAATCTCCAACATGATTTTCTTAACTTGCCCGTACGTCAGCTGATGCAAGCTTTTTCATATGGCACACACTCAGTTATGAANTTTTTTTTTTCATACGAATCAAAATATTGTCGATATCAAATAATCTTTCACTTTATGGTGATTTAAAATGGTAAATATTGGATAATATATGGATAACTTGCTGATTTACGATTTCCCAACAACCAAATACCACACTTGTTGGGCAGACATCATCAGGATGGTGTTAACACTTAATAAAATATTATATGTAATTTCATTGTTTTCTGATGTGTTGGACTATAATTATGATTCCAGCTGTGTAATTAATTATTTATTGTATGTTGTTTTGATTTTAAGTGTTTATTTATTTGTCTGTTACTTTTCATTTTATTGTAAGTATAAGCTGACATTTTGACATTTGTAATGCATGCTGTCATGTTTATTGCAATGAAATCCAATCAATAAATTGGTTTTTAGCTTTGCGAGGCCTGAAGTACAGTTCTATTTCAATGTGCACGTACTGTAGTGACGCAGTCATAATAATTATCGGGATACTTTGTTCATTTTCCTTCGTTTTGCGAGGCTTTATAATATTTAGTCAGGATTCATAGTATTGTTAGTATATTTATCGGGCATACGTTTCCCTTTTCAGAAATATTAGTTTTTGTTCGCGTCACCGTTAGTAGATGGAAGCTTTCCGACATCAGTAGACAACCAGCACTCAGAGAAGACGCGTCGAGCGTGGCGAATATCCCCCACACCGGCAAACTTTATCCTGCTAAATTATTTCTCCGCCGGCGTGGGAGGTCGCTAGGGTGCCAGGAGGGAGCTGACGTCCCTCCTGCCTGTGTAAGTTCCTCTTTCGATGCAAGTTTCGAATGACGTGAACGCTACATAAACTGCTGCGGCGCTGCTCCGTACTCGCTTGCCTGGTGAAACTGATTGTTCGGGACTCTGCATATCTGGAGCCTGTGTGCGAGCTGTTCCTTTGGAATATTAAAATTAATTACCGTAACTACACCGAGACTTGACTTTTATTTTATATTTATATGGTGCCTTTAAAGTATCATGTGTCTACCGATGGAGCAAACCTGAGCTGTAATTTCCAGTCGCCAATTCTGACGGCTGCGACGTTACAATACTGCTATCTGCATTGGTATATTTACTATAAAACATGTGGTTTTTCAGTGTGTAGTATAAATCTGGTTTGTCACACAAAAATGATTCTCAATTCATTCTGCAAAAGATTTTTTTTTTTTTTCAATTGTACATCTGGAGAAGCCAAGTGGAGAGATCTAGGTCTATGAATTTCAGGAAAGTTATGGGGTAAGATTGATAGGCGTGCGCAAGGGGCTGCAGTGGGCGCAGCTGCATCCCCCGTTGCGTCACATAATTTGAAAAAATAAAAAGAATGCTCTCAATTATGTATTTTTCACTAGGCAGACTGCGTGTTTGAAACTGTGGACTAGATTAAAAATAAGTTTTATAATCTAACGTTGACTATTGCGCAATGAGCATGTTAAAAAATATTTCCCACGTTTAATTTTTAATGTTAAATTGGATTTTAATTTAGCAGTTTGTTCCCCCGTCACCTGCCCCTGCGCACGCTACAGTTGAACACAGTAACTTGATTTTCATCGCTCTACAATCAGCGGAATATCCTAGAATGGGGCATGAATTCAAAATCACCCGCACTTAAAAAAATACAGTGGCACTAATGTAGTGTTTAACCCAAGTAATAATTCCATATCCAGATTTTTTTTTATATGCAGGATATTATAAGTTACCATTTTAAATTCAGTCTGTATTCTAGAAAAATACAGCGAGGAGAGCTATGAAGACTGTGGAACTGTACGAAAAATATTGTTACAAAAATATTAAAACCAAATTGCATTGTCCTCCACATAACAAATGCTGAGGACAACCTATGAAACCAAAAAGCACTAAGAAATATGAAGTAGTGGTTGTCCTCTCGAAAATAGACCACAATCTGTAAAATCAAATGATGTTTGTTTCATTTGTCGTGTCATGTTGACCTTTCTTCTCTCTCATGTTCCGGTCACGAGAGGGGCTGCACAGCGGTGCAGCAGCTAGCACACGCACTTCCCGCCAAGGCGAACCGGGTTCGGTTCACTGCGGTCTCCCTCCTGGTTTTTGCATGGGGGACTCGTACCAGACAATACCGCTGGTCAGCAGGTTTTCTCGGGGATCTCCCACTTCCCCTGCCCTTGCATTCCAGCACATTCCCTCACCTGCTCTCAAGACCTCGTTGCTAAAGAGTAAGTGGGGAAGGAATTTCTTATCTCTGTGCCTAGTGACATCCTCTTCTAAATTTCAAAACGACAAGCATGCCCAAAATAATATTTAAATTTGGGTGCATCTGAAACAACGTTACAATTTTCCTGATATGAGTTGTTTACACCCCATAGTATGCGTGTTGAAGACTTACTACCGTTAATGCATGGTCAAAATACTGGCACAAGTAACTTTTTTTAAATTTCTTGGTGGCTGTTATTCCAAATACCTCTAGCATCCATATAAAATAATAGTTAATTTTTTTTATACACTCAACGTAGACTTTGCTTATTTCTTACAATAAATGCAAACACGTGTGACATAATCACTGCTGGTGTAGCGACCTAGACTACACCAGATAGAAAGCAAACCAACTGCCCTTTCACCTAGTGGAATAAATATGCCCCTCGTAAGTTACGTGTCATTTGAAATGCCTACACATTACTATTCTAGTAAAAAGTTTAGTTTCTTACACTTCTAACTGCTACTTCGTGATCATATAAACTCAAATAAATTAATAATTCACATACAAACTCTTTCCTGTCTGCATATTTCTTAGTAATCGTTTGTGTGCCATAAGGCTGCCAGAATCGCCAACATGATTTTCTTAACTTGCCCGTACGTCAGCTGATGCAAGCTTTTTCATATGGCACACACTCAGTTATGAANGCCAACATGATTTTCTTAACTTGCCCGTACGTCAGCTGATGCAAGCTTTTTCATATGGCACACACTCAGTTATGAAATAGACTGTATCTGAATTGCTATATAGTTTCTGATAAAGTCATATATATAATTATTGTATGTTTAATTTTTGTACTTAATTACCCCTTATTTAAGTGTATAAGTTTACTTTAATTTTTTGTTCCAGCAAACAAAGATGGCAGATTCAAATCAAGAACCAAAAATTGATGAGTTATCAGACATACCAATTCTCAACATGGAAGATCAGATATTCACCGTAGATGATATTAGTGGAACGACCATTGAGGTGATTGACTTGGTTGATTCTTTCAATACCTTTGAAGTGGATGGAATAGGCTCGGATGATGAACAGGTGATTTGTGAGGACGAAGATGCGGAGTCTGAATCTGAGGATGAGTTGCAGGGCGAGGATGTTTCTAAAGTATCAAAAGAAGATGAAAAAGCGCTTACAAAAAAATTTCTCGATGGCGAACTGACGTTCAGTGAGTATGCAGCTTTAATGGAAGGGAGCGATGCTGAAGACAGCGACGCGGACACAAAACAAGACACAGTTTTGCCTCCAGAAGATCGGAAAACTAAAGAAAAAGATTTTGACTTGATGAAAACTGCTAAAAAACGACAAAAACGACGGCGGCGTACGCTTCCTCCTGCATTGCTCGGCTTGATGGGCGAGGCTAACTTGCGTTACGCTCGTGGTGANCTTGATGAAAACTGCTAAAAAACGACAAAAACGACGGCGGCGTACGCTTCCTCCTGCATTGCTCGGCTTGATGGGCGAGGCTAACTTGCGTTACGCTCGTGGTGAGAAAGATGTTGCAGTTCAAATGTGCCTGGAGATTATACGGCATGTGCCGACCGCTCCAGAGCCATTCGAAACACTTGCAGTTCTGTATGAAGAATTGGGGTTTCCAGAAAAGTCTCTTCAGTTTGCATTGATCGCTGCTCACTTACGTCCCAAGGATGTGGAGCAGTGGATTCGCCTTGCAGCANAGAAAGATGTTGCAGTTCAAATGTGCCTGGAGATTATACGGCATGTGCCGACCGCTCCAGAGCCATTCGAAACACTCGCAGTTCTGTATGAAGAATTGGGGTTTCCAGAGAAGTCTCTTCAGTTTGCATTGATCGCTGCTCACTTACGTCCCAAGGATGTGGAGCAGTGGATTCGCCTTGCAGCANGAAGTCTCTTCAGTTTGCATTGATCGCTGCTCACTTACGTCCCAAGGATGTGGAGCAGTGGATTCGCCTTGCAGCAATGTCGGAGGAGAAGGGAAACATAAAACAGGCTATCACGTGTTACTCCAAAGCTGTGGCTGCCGACCCGCAAAATATCGATATCTTCCTCAAGCGGAGCACGCTCTTGGAGATGGTTGGCGAAAGGAAAAATGCTATTCGTGGGTATATGAAGTACTTGGAAGTTGCTTCACCTGAACACGGCACCACAATCTTAGAAGTGGCCAAATTAGTGGCCCAGAAATTTCATGAAACTGATGAACTCAACAGAGCCAAAGATGTGATGGTAATGGCTTTTGAGAAAGTTCCCAACCTAATCACTTCTGAGGAAGTAAATTTAATGGTTGAATTACTGCTTAATCTTAAAGAATATTTGAAAGGCCTTGATGTTCTTGCGAGGTTTTGTAAGCTCGAAATGGAACACATGGAGGATGAAAATTCTCAGGTGCATGTAACAAGATGCTTTGTCCCAGAGGATCTTCCCGTTGACTTGCAAGTGAAGGTGATCATACTGTTGGTTCATCTGAAAGCTTTTGATCTGCTGGATGACTTTCTCTCCAAGTTGTTGGACAACCACGATCCCGAGGAAGCCGGCGATCTGTACCTGGACGTTGCGGAGGCACTGATGGTCGAAGAGAAGTACGATGTAGCACTGAAGCTGCTGACACCCCTCATACAGAGTCAGAACTACGGGTTGGCCGCCGTGTGGCTGCGTCAAGCCGAGTGCTTGAAGGCTTGCGACAGGCTAGAAGAAGCAGTCGCAGCGTACAGAGAAGTCGTGGACCGCGCTCCTCAGCACCTGGAAGCAAGGGTGGTGTTGTCGAGTCTCCTGAAAAGTCTCGGCGACTGGGACGGGGCTCTCGCCGTGCTCGAACAAGACGCAGAGTCGGAGGTACTGGATCCAGGGATGCTCTACAAGAGGTGCCTGCTGTTGAAGAACTCTGGCCGCACCGAAGAATTTCTCGCGGTGGGGCAGGTGCTGCTCTCGAGACATTGCGTGTGCATTCGACACCGTGACGAGTTGAGTGCCCTGACTCGCCAGAGACGTTTCGAAAAAAAGTCTAATGCTCTGAAGGAAATGAGAGCCTCTCGAGGAGACACGGATGTCGATATGCCAAGTTTCGGGGAAGAGAAAGACGCTCCTTCCGTAGATGACGAGTATCAGCTATTAAGAGACTTGTGCGAAACCTGTTTCAAACTAAACAAACCAGACCTGTTGCAGAGGTTATCATTTTCAGCTCTTGGAAGTAAAAAATTCTTCGTAGACCCTAAGNCGGATGTCGATATGCCAAGTTTCGGGGAAGAGAAAGACGCTCCTTCCGTAGATGACGAGTATCAGCTATTAAGAGACTTGTGCGAAACCTGTTTCAAACTAAACAAACCAGACCTGTTGCAGAGGTTATCATTTTCAGCTCTTGGAAGTAAAAAATTCTTCGTAGACCCTAAGTTGCGCAGTGAAATTGAATTTCTTTGTCTTTTGGCATGTTACTATAATGGTGATGCATTTTATGGTTATAATTTTGCTCGTGACCACCTAATTCGCAATCTAGAATCATCACGGAACTGGAACGTGTTCAACTTGATAATTCAGCGTGCGGACGACCTACGCCACAATAGATTCACCATGAGGCTACTTTTCCGCAACCCAAGCCACCAGTGCCTGTCTGTCCTCCACGCCAACAACTGCTTGGTGGCCGGCACTTACAAGTATGCTCTGAGTGAATACGTGGCAGCCTACAGCAGAGAGGAGAGTCCCATGTTGGCTTTCTTCATCGGCTGCACGCTCTTCCAGATGGCCTGCCAGAAGTTCTCGGCCAAGAAACACTCTCTGGTCGTCCAAGGGCTTGCGTTCATGTCAAAGTATCAGGAATTACGAGGAGAGGAAGGTTTCCAGGAGACGAGTTATAATTTGGGGCGAGCGTTCCACCAGCTTGGTCTTCTGCCAGAAGCAATCCACAACTACAAGAAGGCATTGGAATTCTCTTGCCCGCTCATACGGAAGCACTTCAACATCCTCGACGTGAAACGAGAAGCAGCCTTCAACCTGTCGCTGATATATCGCAGAACAGGCTGTTTTGACGTAGCAAGGAGCATTATAGAAAAATACATAGTTATCTAAACTGCTGTTTTGTAAATAAGTAAGGTGCGTAGTGTTCCAGTGCTGTATTTCTCTTGGTGTTTGTGGTTCATCATTGAATAATATTTTGTATGAGGTTATTTTTTTATAAGTTTATAAATTAGTATTCTTTAAATTGTTTACTGTTTATAGTGACCTTGTGTTGCCAATACTTTTTTGTAGCCATGATAATTTGTTGGTTGCAAATGTTTGCTGTGAATTTCAGATGTGACCAAAATGACGGAGCATATCTCAACAGTGGCTTGTGTGTTTCAGTAGTTACATTTGAATGCAAAACACAAGACATCTGATAAAACATTTTTATTATTAGAGATGATTACTGATTTTTTGTAACATCGCGATAACGCATACCATCACCATGATTGTCTCTTTTTCTTTGTAATCTCATTTCCTTTTAGGCACACTTCCTCAATGTGCTGCCAACCTTAACACATAAAATTTCTTTAAAAGTTACTTTTCGTAACTGTTGTTATTACAGTTAACTTCTTTATGTATCCCACGGACATTTAACATTGCCATCAGTCTAATAACTTGTCATTTGTTGATCAGAACAGTTTATTTTAAAATGGAAGCGCTCATGTGCAGAGACTTTGTTTGAAAACTGATGTCGAAAGTACTCAGTTGATCATTGACTTGCAATTTTGTGGTGTAATTTGATGTTATCAAGTTTGAACAGCTTAAATAAACATCTTATGGGGTCTCCCTAGCAAGTCTATTGTCTGTAAAAACATTTTTCGCGCATATACACACGTCTCTGTAAATAAATGTTCTGCGACAACTTTTTTCAGGAAAGATAAAAAAAAACAGTTATTTACAGCCACCACTTTTACTTTTATTATATCAGATGTATTCAAAGAGGAAAAGAATAGTGAAAATGGTTACAAATAGCATTTCTAATTAAAGCAGTGGTATCTGTAGGTTAATCCATTGGATTATGTCACACACATGTAATATCCTGCTGTTACACATCTCATGTGCTAGGAATTCTGCTACCCGAGAATGCATATTGCTGTGTTAGGAGGGCCCATCGCAATGCATGCATGGCCGGTTNTTGCTAGGAATTCTGCTACCCGAGAATGCATATTGCTGTGTTAGGAGGGCCCATCGCAATGCATGCATGGCCGGTTGTAACCCCGAGGCATTAAGAATTCTTTACTAGGGGTTTTCCTTCATTAGGTGTCAATGCATGTATCATGCTGTCGTGCAGGCTTGAAGCTGTCGCGCAGGCTTGAAGCTGTCGCGCAGGCTTGAAGCATGAGTGGACAAGAGTTCCCTCTGGGAATAGTGGTTACGGGGAGAATGATTTTTTATAAATGCTATTTGTCTATGATACCTTTAGTCTTTCTGGCTGCATGCGCATAGTATAGCACTGAGAATTCCAGATAAAGAAGGAGTTCTATTTTCTCCGCTAGAAATATGTGTAAAAACATGATGTTTGTTAAATGTACATGCCAGATGCATTCAGCAGCTACGACGTCCGGCGTAGGAGCTGACTTGTTTCCAGAAGGCGGCAGTTGTCAAACTTCCTGTTGCAGAACCTAGACTATGCGATCAAAAGTGTCCGGACACCCACGTGACAATAAAGTACAAGTTCGGTCCTCCCTCCATCGGGAACGCTGGCAGTCAATACTGTAATTGCATTCCCCCCGACCCTAGCACTCACGCAGGCATACTTTCAAACAGGTAGCAGAAGGTTTCCTGGGGAATGGCAGTCCAGTCCTCGCGGAGTGCCGAAATGAGAAGTTGTATAGATGTGGTCTAGCTCGAAGTCGGTGTCCCAAAACATCCCACAGATGTTCTATTGGATTCATATCAGGACTCTGCNGTCCCAAAACATCCCACAGATGTTCTATTGGATTCATATCAGGACTCTGCGCAGACCGGTCCGTTTGTGGGACATTGTTGTCGTCAAACCACTCCCTCGCACACCTTGAAGTGTGGATGGGTGCTTGGTCATGTTGAAAGACACAATGGTCATCTCCGAACTGGTCTTAGGCGGTAGGCAACATGAAAGCGGTTTAAATGTCAACGTAAACTTGTGCCTTGTAAAGCAACAAGGGGGCCAAGCCCTATCCAGGAAAAACGTGATTACACTAGAACCCCATCACCTCCGAATTTTGCAGTCGACACTATGCACTGTTTTCCACTGTTATATTGTCCAGTTTCGAATCTCCTTACACCACGCGAGGAAGCGTCGGGCATTTGCCTGTGTGATGTGTGGCTCATGGGCTGCTACTTGGTCACGGAAACAAAGTTTCCGCACCTCGCGCAGAACAATCGTGGTTCTCGGGGTAGATCCTGATGCAGGTTGGAGTTCCTGTGATATCATGGTGATGGATGATTGATGATTACGCTGTACAACCCTCTATAACATTCAACGGTTTCTGGCCGTAAACACGGTAGGTCGGCCTGCACGCTTTTGGGTGGTACACGTCCCTTCAGGTTTCCACTGTACCACAACATTGGAAAAAAGCGGACCTAGGGATATTCAGGAGGGTGGAAATCTCGCTTACATACTTCTTGTGCAAGTAGCACCTGACCACATGAGTTCCTCAGACCATCCCAATCTGCTGTCTCGCGCTGTCTGCTGACTGCTGCGATCACTGACCACGTGTTCCACGAAGCAGGTGGCAGTATTGTGTCGCCCTCTATGTCAAACACACGTTTTGCTGGGTGTCCAGATACTTTTGATCACATAGTGAATGTTCATTTACATGGTATCCCTTCCCCCCTCCTACTGTCTTATACTGACCGTTGTATGTTTGTCTGTGCATGCGGTAATGCACATATGTAAGCACTTATTTCATCTGGGTCAAGGTTTTAAATATTTAAATTAAATAATTCCTTAAGATACATTTTGAAAAGAATAAAGCAAACAGTTTACAGTAAGTTACACGTATTTATTTCAAACTGGAGGCAGCTACCAACTACTGTCTATCAATCCAGGAGGGTCACGTCTCTGCTGGCTGAAAACTGAAGTCGATGTCANTTCCTTAAGATACATTTTGAAAAGAATAAAGCAAACAGTTTACGGTAAGTTACACGTACTTATTTCAAACTGGAGGCAGCTACCAACTACTGTCTATCAATCCAGGATGGTCACGTCTCTGCTGGCTGAAAACTGAAGTCGATGTCGAGAAGACAGGCAGAGTTTATTAAAAAAGAAAGGGACGCCCTACGAAGTACTGAATGCCAACAGCTGTGTTGAAATAACAAAAGAAGGCACAGACAAATACTTCTTGGAGGTTACTTTGAGAACTGTTAGCTTGTTTTGGTGTGTTTTGTTAATTAACGCAGTAAATTTTAAATGGTTTTGTTTGCTTTTTTTATATGAAGAGTTATATGTACATAAATTGTACCGTCATGTCTGTACCTATATTTTATTTATAATAAAAACTGTTTAATTGTATTGTTAAAGTGTGAGGAATACTTTGAGCCACAATACATTAAATACTAACACGGAATGAGACAAAACTAAGTGTTCAGTTGTAGTACTACAGTGCATCATTGGCGTCTGCAGGGTGATAAAGGTGTATTTCTTAAGGATTAGATTAGCGCTGACAAGCTGAGGAATAACCACACTATACTGAAAAGGCTACATATTTGAAATATAGCCACTGGATGTTGAGCAGGGTTGCCCCACAATTTTTCCATTTCATTTAAAGTTTTCCACGTTTAGATCATTTTTTGTGCATTATTGCCATCATTAATACAAAACGATAATACATAAAGCGTAGTGAAATATTTATTTATCTAGCTTTAATTACACAATATTACATTCATTAAGCAGCTTAGACTGCTAGCAAGTAGTGTGTTTGAGTAATTTCTGCGGCACTTTGAGTGCAGCGCATGTTTACGGATGTTAAAAACAATTGGGAAGTGAGTTACCTACATCCACTACTGCAGGAGCGCTGCTAATGGCCGACTGTCTGCCAGTATAATGTCCAGTCGACTATGTCTCGATGAAATGTTCCTTTGTAGGTAAAATAACACACTACTACTTTGCACGAGCGCAGTACAAGATATGAAAGTAACTTGCATCATCCATCAAATGCTCTAACAGTGTATCAAAAAAGACTGTATTATACTGCTATAAAAATGTTTAACAAATTGCCATCGGATATTAAGCTCTTAAAGGAGGGTATTAGTACAAAGTTAAAAAGTAGACTTAAGGAGTTTTTGTCGCCGAACCTTTTTACACTTTAAATTAATATTTGTTATCTTAATGTGGTGTGCTGTATGTTATATAGTTGTGAAATTTGTTTTTGTATTGCAATTTATGTTATGATTATTTATGTAACCAAAATTATTGTTTTGTATTGTCTTATTAGTGATATGACATAATATGTTAATATATTCTTGATATTGTTTTGTACGTAATTTGTTATTGTTTTTGTAATGCTTTGACATGTATTCTACAACCCGGAGCTTACTGAGCTCANATGTAAGCACTTATTTCATCTGGGTCAAGGTTTTAAATATTTAAATTAAATAATTCCTTAAGATACATTTTGAAAATAATAAAGCAAGCAGTTTACGGTAAGTTACACGTACTTATTTCAAACTGGAGGCAGCTACCAACTACTGTCTATCAATCCAGGATGGTCACGTCTCTGCTGGCTGAAAACTGAAGTCGATGTCGAGAAGACAGGCAGAGTTTATTAAAAAAGAAAGGGACGCCCTACGAAGTACTGAATGCCAACAGCTGTGTTGAAATAACAAAAGAAGGCACAGACAAATACTTCTTGGAGGTTACTTTGAGAACTGTTAGCTTGTTTTGGTGTGTTTTGTTAATTAACGCAGTAAATTTTAAATGGTTTTGTTTGCTTTTTTTATATGAAGAGTTATATGTACATAAATTGTACTGTCATGTCTGTACCTATATTTTATTTATAATAAAAACTGTTTAATTGTATTGTTAAAGTGTGAGGAATACTTTGAGCCACAATACATTAAATACTAACACGGAATGAGACAAAACTAAGTGTTCAGTTGTAGTACTACAGTGCATCATTGGCGTCTGCAGGGTGATAAAGGTGTATTTCTTAAGGATTAGATTAGCGCTGACAAGCTGAGGAATAACCACACTATACTGAAAAGGCTACATATTTGAAATATAGCCACTGGATGTTGAGCAGGGNTGACAAGCTGAGGAATAACCACACTATACTGAAAAGGCTACATATTTGAAATATAGCCACTGGATGTTGAGCAGGGCTGCCCCACCGTTTTTCCATTTCATTTAAAGTTTTCCACGTTTAGATCATTTTTTGTGCATTATTGCCATCATTAATACAAAATGATAATACATAAAGCTATAAATGCTAGCAAGTAGTGTGTTTGTTTGCATCATTATTTGTGTTTGAGTAACTTCTGCGACACTTTGAGTGCAGTGCGTGTTTACGGATGTTAAAAACAATTGAGAAGTGAGTTACCTACATGCACTACTGCAGGAGCGCTGCTAATGGCCGACTGTCTGCCAGTATAATGTCCAGTCGACTATGTCTCGATGAAATGTTCCTTTGTAGGTAAAATAACACACTACTACTTTGCACGAGCGCAGTACAAGATATGAAAGTAACTTGCACTATCCATCAAATGCTCTAACAGTGTATCAAAAAGGACTGTATTATACTGCTATAAAAATGTTTAACAAATTGCCATCGGATATTAAGCTCTTAAAGGAGGGTATTAGTACAAAGTTAAAAAGTAGACTTAAGGAGTTTTTGTCGCCGAACCTTTTTACACTTTAAATTAATATTTGTTATCTTAATGGGGTGTGCTGTATGTTATATAGTTGTGAAATTTGTTTTTGTATTGCAATTTATGTTATGATTATTTATGTAACCAAAATTATTGTTTTGTATTGTCTTATTAGTGATATGACATAATATGTTAATATATTCTTGATACTGTTTTGTACGTAATTTGTTATTGTTTTTGTAATGCTTTGACATGTATTCTACAACCCGGAGCTTACTGAGCTCAAAAACAGGAACTATGGAATCTATTAAGTAAATAANAAAAACAGGAACTATGGAATCTATTAAGTAAATAAATTAATAGTTCATCCTGTTCATAAGAGTAATTTTACACTTAAGAGTGCTGCCATCTTACTGTTAACATTTCAGTGAGCTTCATGAAAATTACTGGTGATGTAATATTACATTACCAATTGGGGCATCATATTAGTAAGTCAAACTCCATAAAACTATGTAAAAGTTAAAACAACGGTATGTGACATTGGCGACTGTCAGTGTGTTAAAACCTGGTTAACTCACTAAATTATAAACTTTTATCTCGTAACAATTAAATAAATCACTTTGACATAGTTTTGAGTAGAAGGCATATCTCTGAAAGTTTTATACACACTTTTATTTCCAGAAAACAGTAAATGATATAGTTTGAAAGAACAGTCTTGGTGAACTGGTACAGAGAGATATAACATTGGGTGCTGTACAGCGCGTAGAGTGAACATGGGATAGAGCGGTCTCGCTGTCTGCGCACAACCAATTTCCGTGTCCCAACGTTGAACTGCCTTTCTGCCAACAAGACTATTGTACATGATGTGGATTGCATTCCAGGTTAGAACGCTGTTTGGTAAAGAAGTGCATTGAGATGTTTGCTTACTTCCTCTAACCCATTTGTAATGCAGTTTGATTAAATTCAAATTGTTAAAAAGTATTTCATTCATATAAAAGTGATTGTCTTTAGAAAATTAAGATATAAAAAAAACACGTTCATCACCGTTGACCATGTGGCTTTGACAGTTGTGTTGTTTTGGTGTAGGTCAACATGCGCAGAAGACAAAGAATCGGTCTACCTCATTTTTGAGTCGAGGACACATTTTCCCTTTCAATATGGTTGGACGTGATAGGGCCAGCTACTTGATAGTGGTTTCCTATTGGTCTAAAGCCTCTGTGGGGGCGTCCAAACAAACTGTAGTCCAATGACAAAGGCAATACAATTCACAAGTGTTTGAAGTCTAGTCTGTCTTCAAATAATAATGTGAATTTTTCTACCAATGAGATGCAGGCCTGTGTTCAGCTATAGTAGTATGAACTGATCATTATAGAAAAGTAGCTTTGTTTACTAATCGGTTACCCTCGGGGAAGATTATTGGGTAGTGAGCGTTGCAGTGTACAGTACTGGCCAAGTGTAATCTTCCTGTACATGATGTACACAATAATTGTGTACACTGGGACTGGATGGGTTAAAGTTTAAACACTGTTTTACAACAGCAACCTTGGAATGCCTTTAATAATGTACACTNCACTGGGACTGGATGGGTTAAAGTTTAAACACTGTTTTACAACAGCAACCTTGGAATGCCTTTAATAATGTACACTGAAGAGCCAAAAAAACTGGTATAGGCGTGCGTATGCAAATAACAGAGGTATGGAACCAATCAGAGTAACGCGATGCGGTCGGCAGCTAGATCGGTTACTGCTGCTACAATGGCAGGTTATCAAGATTTAAGTGAGTTTGAACGTGGTGTTATAGTCGGCGCACGAGAGATGGG
Organism: Clitarchus hookeri; assembly: GCA_002778355.1. NCBI lineage: Eukaryota > Metazoa > Arthropoda > Insecta > Phasmatodea > Phasmatidae > Clitarchus > Clitarchus hookeri. The sequence continues at coordinate 511,655 of NQII01001150.1, read as the reverse complement.
ACATAGCATCTCCGAGGTAGCGATAACATTTGGATGTTCGCGTACGACCATTTCACGAGTGTACCGTGAATATCGGGAATCCGGTAAAACATCACATCTTCGACATCGCTGCGGCCGGAAAAAGATCGTGAAAGAACGGGACAAACGACGACTGACGAGAATCATTAAACGTGACAGACGTGCAACCCTTTCTCAAATTGGCGCAGATTGGATTAGTGGACTGCCCTGCAGGATTCATGGTGTGAATTGCCTCCTGCATACCTTCAGACATTAGTCGAGTCCATGCCACGTCGTCTTTTGGCACTTCTGCGTGCTCGGGGGGCCCTACACTATATTAGGCAGGTATACCAGTTTTTTTGGCTCTTCAGTGTATACAAAGTCATAATCCAGCATGATGTTTTTTCACTGGGTGATCACAAAGGCAACTTTCGAACTTATGGTCATATTATTCCACAACAAGGGTAAATTTGGGACTTATGCCTATCAAAACATTGTTATTTGGCTTTTATTATCAAAAGTAGAGTTATGGCCTTATTTCATTTTAAAGACTAATTTTTTATTTTTCAATTATGACCTTAACTTAATTTCACAATTTTTTGAGATGTGGCCATATTACTTTGACAGTGCAATGTGAAACTTAACTCCATTTGTCTCCAAGAAAATGGGGAGAGCAGAGAAGCTTGGTGACAGATGAGAGCAGACAAAAATTAAACACGCTAGATAGTGTTTCCACAGCTGAACTCTACGAGATAGGTCATGGCATGGCTAACGAGGAAAAATGGATTTGCTAGTTATCGAAAGAGATAGGAAACTGAAGCCATGAGACGTAACAGAGGTTTTTGAAGAGTACCTTATATGATTTGTGAGACTTTCAGAATCTGAATTAAATTGAGTTGTTACGAGTGTTAAATTGTCTCAAAACAAATTGTAATTGCATCGTCAGTCATACTCCTTGGGCTCAGAACTATCTGACATGATCGTAAAGGATTAAGTGTTTTGTTTTATTGGTGGTAGGCCACATAAATATTTAAAATGGATTAGGAAAACTGTGCATTTAGGAGCTAACAAATAATGTGTTACTAAACATCATAACTTTGTAACTTAAAAATACGGAGTTGGTCATTTAACAGCTTTTAATTCAAAAATGTTAAAACAGTCTTGAAACATGCATGTTTTAAGTTTGTTTGAAACACATTACAATAAAACATGTCTATGTTATTGTTCTAATACTCTAGTCAAAAGTATAATGTAGACGTATGCATCTTGAAAATATGTGAAAAAGTATAACTCGCTGGCTTCATTTACAGAGAAATTGATTAATTACCAAGTGGACAACAATTTCAACACCATAATTTAAATAACAATTTTCTTCACTTAAAAGATAACAAAGAATAAAAACATTACATTCTATGTTAAAGTGAAATTCTAATAATGGCAAACAAAATTTTATACTAGCAACATACAGTGTACACAATTTTCCTTTTTCAGTTTTGAATCAGTGATTGTTTCTTTTAAATACACTCGTCAAAATGTACAGTTTTCCGAACAAAACTATTTATAAACACATATTGGGTAAATTGCAATGAATATGTCTACATTTACACATACAAAAATTTACAAAATATGTTTAGCGTAATTCTTACATATTCAGTGGGCATTATTAACGTTGCATTATACCTGTAGCACTTTTGTAACAATAACTTGATTTCTGCAGTCATTTGATCAGTTTTGTTTTTATCGCCAGTCACTGCAGGTAGTTTAATGTTCACACACAATGGTTTTAGCACTGTTTCTTTTTCACTGTGCATTTTCTGTAATATTTGAAGCATTAGTTGTAAAATGCATTGCCAAACTAAAAGATAAATATTTAACACACATTTAATTTAAGTCACATGATTATTTTTTTATATATGCTGTCATTTCAGAAATACTGTATATCATATACTCTACAAAACTGCACTGTAAAAGATGTTCGTAATATACATATAGTTAAAATAGGTCATATGTATGAAAACATCTTTGAAATGTATATGGATATTGCACAGTAGAACATATNGTTCACACACAATGGTTTTAGCACTGTTTCTTTTTCACTGTGCATTTTCTGTAATATTTGAAGCATTAGTTGTAAAGTGCATTGCCAAACTAAAAGATAAATATTTAACACACATTTAATTTAAGTCACATGATTATTTTTTTATATATGCTGTCATTTCAGAAATACTGTATATCATATGCTCTACAAAACTGCTCTGTAAAAGATGTTCGTAATGTACATATAGTTAAAATAGGTCATATGTATGAAAACATCTTTGAAATGTATATGGATATTGCACAGTAGAACATATANTACATATAGTTAAAATAGGTCATATGTATGAAAACATCTTTGAAATGTATATGGATATTGCACAGTAGAACATATAACATGATATATAACTAGTTTCAAATGGCACTATATTCATTATCGTGTTTTCAAGTGAACATACTTTGTACGGTGTAGTCGTAAGAATAGCGTTTAACTGTGGATGCATCTGTTTCCGTCGTCGTGAAACGATGCTCCTGGCTGCTGCGATTGAAGTTCGGTGGGAATCTGGCTGACACCTGTGTGACAAAAAAAAATTAAAATTATGTGTTGTGTAATGAAAATAACTTTTATTTGAAGGTAATGTTGAAACTCAACACTTGTTGGTGTTTTTGTTTGTGGTCCACGGGTCCGAGACCTCAAGAACGAGCTCTTTGTTCAACAACAAAGGGTCGCTCGTGGTCAGTTGAGATGAAGGTGTGGAGGAAGGCAGATGCATTGTACGGCCGCATGCGGCTACTCGCTAATTAAGTGCTGAAAACATGTGCAAATCCAGTGATTTAATCGCGCCTATAAATCAGAATACAGTCCATGTAATTATTTGATGCAGCAGTTAAAAACATTGGTTCTCCGGGCCGGATTTGGGCATGGTAAAGCGTATTTATAATGGTGTTGAGTGCTTCTCGCGGCATGCCGGTACAGCGGGAACGTGGTGCACTTTTGAGTGACAGCAGGTAGCCAGTCAGACGGACAATGGATGGTCGTTAGCGCGCCACCCACCATCCCCCCTCATGAGCGAGCGACAGTAATCCTTACTGTCGCTGGGCGCAAACACAACTACCCAGTCTACCAATGAGGATGGATTCCAGCCTGTAGACAGAGCACCACTTGGGAGGCAGCTGTGTTAGAGCGAGCTAAATACACACTTTATCTGGTTCAGTTCCGTCTATTGCAGTCATTTTCCTCCTGGTATTTCGCTATCCATTATATTCTTCCAAGGCAGCATGGATGAAAATCACAAAAAAAAGGTTAATTTGCATGAGAGCTTCGGCTAAGGGTACTCTCACTCGTGTGCCTNTTTCGCTATCCATTATATTCTTCCAAGGCAGCATGGATGAAAATCACAAAAAAAAGGTTAATTTGCATGAGAGCTTCGGCTAAGGGTACTCTCACTCGTGTGCCTACATGTTTAAGCAAATTGGAAAGGAGTGCAGATGTTCATGCAATTAAAGTACGATTAGAGGAACTTCCTGCTATCCGGAATAAGTACGAGTCAGCTCAAGAAGAATTGGAGTTTAGTGAAGGAATTCAGGTGCATGCTGAAGACAGGAAATCCTTCAAAACATTTTATTACGATGCTAAGACAAGAATGCTGATGTTGATTAGTGAATCTCGCAACACTTCACGTGATAGTGCGCAGTGTAAACATGGTTCTTCACTTGTGAGTAAGAAAGAAGTGAAGGCCGCCAACCATTACACTTCCTAGTTTCGGAGGAGAGGCAACGCAGTTCCGTCACTTGTGTGACACATTCAGGAGCTTTATAGCAAACAGTGAGAGTCTTGACGACATCCAGAAATTCCATTACCTGTTGAGTTCGCTCGCTCCAGATGCCCACATGGTAATTGAAAACCTGCTATTTGTTGGCGACAATTTTCAAATTGCATGGAATTTGGTCTGCATTAGGTATAACAATCCATGTTTAATTGCCATGGCACATCTGAGACATTTGCTAAACTTGCCACGTGTGAACCAAAGAACTTCAGTTGCATGTCAATCATGTTATGAGCAATCTCAGGGCCATCAGGGCCATAGATATAAAGATTATTGCACGAGTTGTTGATATCCCATATGATGCTAGAAAAGCTTGATGCAACCACTCGCAAGGACTGGGAGCTACATTCCTCGTTCCAAAATTCTTTGACCCTTGACGAACTCTTGAAATTCCTAGAGATAGGATGTAAGGCTATAGAACTTATGTAACCTACACTAGCCTTCATACCTGAAATCTCGGAGACTAAGGATGATAGACAATACAGACAGTCTTATGTAGTTAGTAATACTCAGTGCAAATTTTGCAAGGAACGGCATGCATTGTGAAGAATTTGTGAAGGTCAACATTCAACAGCGTGTAGAGTTTGTAAGACATACCAGCCTCTGCTTGAACTGTTGACGAGGTGGTCACTTCATTAGGCAGTGCAGATCGGGAACCTGTCGCACCTGCTCAGACAAACACTGTACCTTGCTTCACACTGACACACAGTGACCAAGCACCCCATTTTAATGGCAATTGTGAAAACCAGCTGGAGAAACAGAACCAAGACCACATTTCATCAGACAGTTTAAGAGTCAGCAATACAGAACAAGAGTAATCAACTTTCAGTTATTGCTCACGCAAAATCAAACCACTAACGTAGATCCTGCTCTCCACTGCACTGGTGAAGATGCGAGACGAATACAGCCAGTTATAAATATGAAGGGCTCTTCTGGACTCATGTTCGCAATCTCATTTCATTACAGAAGAATGTGTGCAGCGTCTAGGATTGAAGAAAGAATAGATTGCAACCCCGATACAGGGAATAAATGAGGTAACTGTAGAAACCAAACACAGTAAGACTGTGGTACTCTCCTGTGTAACAAATGATACTGTTGCAATTGAGTGTTTGGTTTTACCCAATATGTCTGCTAATCTGCCAGGAAGATACGTAGATTGCCACCAATGGATTATTCCAACCAATCACCACTTGGCAGACACAGCATTCAACCAGCCAGGAAACATTGACCTCTTGCTTGGAGCAGATGTCTTTGACATTCTCCACCCTGGAAAAATGATGCGATCAAAGTACCACCCCATATTGCAAGACGCCAAATTTGGGCGGATGGTACCAGGAAGATTCCACGAGCCAGAAACTTGCCAAGTTTTAGTACAGCAATCAACAGAAGCATTTTTTGTGAGAATAGACGACAGTCTGGATCAGCTCAAGAAACTTTGGGAAATAGAAGAATTACACGAGACTGCTAAAACTCTCGAAGAAATGGAGTGTGCAAGACATTTCAGAGAAACATTTACTAAAGAAGAATAGGGACGGTTCACAGTTTGGTTGCCATTTTGACGTGACACCACGCAGCTTGGAGACTCGTATCAAATGGCAGTCGCAAGGTTCCATCAGCTCGAAAGACGGCTGAATAGGCAACCAGACCTGGAGGCATATTCGGACTTAATGGATGAATACGAGGCACTGGGACACATGCAGCTCACAAATACTTCAGATTATTCCACAGATGTCACCTTTTACATGCCACATCATCCAGTATTCAAAGAATCACATCTACTAAAACANCTTCAGATTATTCCACAGATGTCACCTTTTACATGCCACATCATCCAGTATTCAAAGAATCACATCTACTAAAACAAGAGTAGTATTTGATGCATCTGCTAAATCAAGCTGTGATTCTTCCTTGGACGACACACGTATAGTGGGGCGAACAATCCAACAGGATTTATGTTCCATTGTTATGAGATTCCGCACACATCAAGTGTGTTTGGCGGCAGACATTTCAAAGATGTATCGACTAATCAGGCTCGATTTCCGAGATTGTGGTGTTCAGAAGATCTTCTATGTAGATTACTCGGCTTATGCTTAAAGACATTGATCTTGCTCAAATGTACAACTCACAAGTTATTGTGTACGTATTTCTTGTATCATTGTGTTTCAGCATTACCATTGGTAGTCATAAGTAGTGAAGCATAGCATTTAGCATTTTAGAAATCACTGAATATTTGTTGTAGAAAAAGTTGGCCCAACCCCTTTTTGGGGGTCGGTATGTTGACACTCAATTGGTGTTTATGTTTGTGGTCTACGAGGCCGGGACCTCAAGAACGAGCTCTCTGTTCAACAGCAAGGGGTCGCTCGTCGTCAGTTGAGACGAGAGTCTAGAGGAAGCGACGTGTTGTACGGNAGCTCTCTGTTCAACAGCAAGGGGTCGCTCGTCGTCAGTTGAGACGAGAGTCTAGAGGAAGCGACGTGTTGTACGGCCGCATGCGGCTACTTGCTAATTAAGTGCTGAAAACATGTGCAAATCCAGTGATTTAATCGCACCTATAAATCAGAATACAGTCCATGTAATTATTTGATGCAGCAGTTAAAAACAATAATGAACAGCACAAAAGTTTTGTATATTTTTGGTTTGCGTACATCTACAATTTCACAAAACTAAAGAATTTTCACTTTCTCAAATATGAATTCACTCTTTTCGTTCTTTTTCTATTTTCACTCTTAAAGAAGGTTATGTTAAATGTAATTGATTTTTCAGCTTAATTTCTTAGTTATATTACCAAAATTGTTACGCTGTTAACAGAGATGGGCAGTATCAACAATACAAGTAACTGAAGTGTGTATTTTGGATACATTTTGTATTTTGTATCTAAAAATGTTTTCTGCAAAGTATTTTGCATTGTACCAGAATACTTAATTGCACAATTTTGCATTTTACAAAATATTTTTCAGTTGTAAAGTAAATTTCTTGGTTACATGAACATTGGAAACCACCTTTATTAGCGCTCTTTGCAGGACTTTCCAAAATGTGCAGAAGAAATTTTCCCTACACAACTCTAAATCAAGTTATTCTTGTGGCACCCAGTGGAATTCAATGCATCACTCTTATCTGCCAGATCATACGGTTTCAAGAAAGGTTACCCCACAAGTGGTTTCAGTTCTTCGACTTTAAGTGTAGTTTCAGGAACTAGATTACCTAAACGAGTCTGCCGACATTTTTGCGCCACTCGCAGCTACCGTTCACTGCTTACAGGGTGGAGGCTGCGTTTACGGTCAGCTGTTGCCAACATTGTTCACACTTTGAAAAAAAACTTGAAGAACTAGAAAGAAAACATTTCAGTTCTTGTGTGCGCCACTTCTACGAGTACGAAAAAAAGCACTGGAAAAGAGATTTGAAATACATTTCCAATTGTCTTCTGAGGTGAATGAAGCCATAATAGCATGTTCTTTGAAATTAGGTGGTTACCTGCTGATCTTGGTAATAATTGCAGAAAGCACGTTCATGAACTTTTTTTATAAATACTGCTTCAAGCAACCACAATGAAAACCAACAGGCTTCAACAAAAGACTGATTGATTGTTGTTTGATGAGAAACATAACGCTTGCCCAGAAGTAACAAGTCAATAAAATTGAACTGAGCGTACTGCAATTCATGCAAGATAAATCAAGACGTGTAAAAACGCTGGATAATTATTCACGGGTACGGAAGATTTCCTTAGGTGTAATACAATCTTACCTATCATCAAGTAGAAAGATTGTCCCGAGGAACGCAGAGTTAGTGACTCATTGTTTGAAAAACTCGTTACCTTGAAGGGAAATGCAATATTTTCAGGACAAACGATGATGTTTTGTAAAATAATTATAGATAGTGAAAATAATTTTTTTTTATCTGTATTATGTATTTTATGTGTATTTTAAAATAATATTTTTTATCTTGTATTTTCAATAGGTTGTCAACATGTATTTTGTAGTTAGTACTTAAGGTACATTTAAAGATTTTTTTTTGTATTTTGTCTGTAAAATATTTTTCACAAGTATTTTGTCCATCTCTCCGACTATTAGCGTGACTAGACGCTAAAATGTAAGTTTCCGTATGATTTGACATCAGCCAATTTCAACTTGTAAAAAATCTATTTACTTGAGAAATACTTCAACTTTAGGGGAGCCAGGGAGGTAACATTATTTGGGAAAGGTTGAGCAGTGTTTTGTGTGGGTGTCTTTATAATCTCTGAATCTTAAAAACCACCTTTTTCGTAACATAGGTAAGTCTCGAAAAGAATTATAATAATCCATTTGTGAAGTAAAATTAACAGATGCTCCTTAGTACATGTTCAAACTATAGTGAAGAGACTTGTTGATGTATTTATGTATATTTTTGTGTCAAGTGAATATTATTGTTATTTGTATTCCACGGTGTTGTTGAGCAATCTACAGTATTTACTGTTTCTGTGTTTTTGAACGGCATTGTCGACCTTGCGTTGACACCTACCTGCACCCACCTTCAGTCATGTGATGACTACGGCCTTATGAACGCACGGCCCTCCAACCCCCTCCAGCAGCGCTGGCCAGAGGTAGGTTCGTATCTGGTCGCTCTCTGGGTTCGACGTGTGGAACCTCACGTGGACGTCCTTCCGGAACGTTCTCTGTTCGTACTCGAGGACGTACGGAGGAGACTGAAACACAGACGTGTTGACCGACCACGCATTTCATTCGTTAACTACACAAAGTTCTCATTGGTACAAATTGGTCTTCTTTCCCCTTTGGAGTAAGTTAGGAAATTGTTGATACGTGTGCTTAGCAAAAATACTCATTAATTAGAATTACATTCTAATGCCATGATCCCTGGCAGAACGATGTCATACTGGTGATAAGAATGTCTTTATCTTCTAATACGTTAAATCACAGAGTCAACTTTTAAATATTTGAGAATTTTTATAATTACTACAAACACCTGTTAATTCAAACCTTGTTATTACAAACTGAAAAATTTCAGGCCCCTTGAGGTTTATATTTAAGGCTTAGCTTCACGCCTTCTGCAGAAATTCTTCGTTTTTGCGTCATAATTGTGGATTCATAGTAATTACTGGTAATGTACGATTATAAAAAAATTGTCATTTTATGAGTTGTTAAATATTTTTGTGCTTAATTTTAATTTTGTGTTATCTGATTGTTGTAAAATGTCCACATCTATATTTTATCAATAAGTTCTCGACTTTTTACAACAAGCAAATAACACGCGATTAAAATTACTCACAAAATTATTAAACAGCTCATAAAATGAAAATTTTCTATAATCGTACATTGTCGGTGATGCCTATGAATCCACAATTATGACGGGAAAACGAAGAATTTCTGCAGAAGGGGTGAGGCTGAGTTCACTGTACTTCTCACTTAGCGCACTCGCCAAGGTCAGTGCGTGTACCATACCTGGTTGATGAGGCCCCACGCCAGGCGCACCGCATTCCGCACGTACTGCACCAACCCAGCGCACTCCTTCAGACAGGGGTAGTCGTACAGGGTGGCCCAGATTTGAGAACAGACATCCTGTATCACGGAAATAGGTGTCAGTGTTTCGTACCTCCCACTTTGTAGTGATACCTTGATAGAAGTGACGATACTTGGTGTGATAACATCAATGTGATATTCTCCTTAATTACATGTTGGTCATTATTTTTAAATAAATCTGTGAACTGAATTCCTCCAATGTTTTACATAACGAAAGTAGATTACCCATTGACCAATGAAATGGCTTGCCGGTGTAGCACTATGTCTTTGTTCATAATGAAACAAAGTATTACTGTATTTCATAATAAGATATTTCTCAGTTATATACTTCTTCTTTGCATCCTTTGTTCCCATACTTTAATATGCACCAAATAAAATAATTCTGCAATTGAAAATTTTTGTGAAAATTCTCTTTATACGTAATGCACACAGTGTTCTGAGTACTGTTCTAATCTGTTAAAGTATGCCAAAGATTCCATTTTTTAAGAGTGACTGCATAACGTAACTAAATATAAAGGTGAAAAGGTAGTTTTAGACAAGCAAATGATCCCTGTGGCACGTCCAAAGAAATGTTTTTAATGTTTGTATAATATTTTGGCTCTGTTTGATGCACGTATTAATTTCTAAGTTTGGTTAGCTTAACTTCTCTCAGTTGTGTGTGTGTATGTTCATTATTAATTTAGTTTGTGTCAAAAATGCGATGTCTCCAACATGTGTTCGTTTTTGCGTTCCCAAATACGTGGCAACCCCACTATCACTGTATATCCTACTTTCTACACGTGTAGACAAGTTGATGNTTTTTGCGTTCCCAAATACGTGGCAACCCCACTATCACTGTATATCCTACTTTCTACACGTGTAGACAAGTTGATGATAACTAGACAATACTGTAGTGAGTGTTTTAACTGCACGACTGCTTGTTTTATTAAACAGGATTCTCCATTTCTTCTAATACTATTAGTACCTTTATGAAACTCAGTCCTATTATTTGTTATCTCTGCCGTTAGTGCATGGCGTTGCAGCCTGAAGTTAAAACACATGCCAGTAGGTGTTAAGTAAAATCTTGGTTCTTACATGGCAGCTGAAGCCTTCCTCAAAGACGTGTGTACAGAAACAGATTGAAAAATAATTTCAGAGGAGGGAATTAAGTGCAACAAATACATAATAGAAAAATTAATTAAATAAAAAATATAGCTTGTGGACACAAGTCATCTACAAACTAAAGCTACGGTGAAAAGTATTACATGTGCTTTACATGAGGTTACACACTTTACAGCTTTATATTAACAGTATTTAATAAACAAATAAATAATGCAGTTAAATTAGGAAATAAANTAAACAAATAAATAATGCAGTTAAATTAGGAAATAAAGATTATCAAAGAAGTACTTGTTTGCTGTGGGATATTTATTTTTTTTGTTGTGGGGGCACATGTCCCTGCACCTGCTGCTGCCAAACGCTGATATCCCACTGGATGGGACCGGGCTCCGAGGCCCCTGAAACTCGCTGTTAGGTTGCAGAACATAATTTCACTCTAGCAGACAGAGTTTGAATTATTGAGTTGGCAGCAGTGTGCTTGTCTATCTGTTCTGCACGGGCCCCCAGACCCATATTTAAGACTGCTTAACCCAGTTCATATCCATATTCAGGTGTTGCAGGCAACACGAAACACAACTTGTCTCATTGTCACAACCAATAAGCTGTCGGCTTTGTGCTCCGTGATAGTGATACGAACCAGTCATTGCGCAGAGCAGTAGCACGGTTTGTGAATCTCTGTTACCCCCATGGAAGATCANGGGGGGGGGGGATGGTGCACTGAGCTTCGTGGTGTACAGCACTGGACAAATGTAACCTTCGTGTGGAACATGTAGACAATTGGTTGCAATGGGGAAGAAGGAGGTTAATTTCACGTTGCACATGTTGAAGTAGTATTTACGTGTTGGTGTTTCCGTTGGTGTGAGGCTCTGTGCCGGCCACAAGGACCGACGCTGGCTCGAGTGTGGTGATGTGTGTCGATTGTGTTGTTCTGTTGTCGGCAAATGTGCTAACTAAGCTCGTGAGTTGTGTGNTGTGTCGATTGTGTTGTTCTGTTGTCGGCAAATGTGCTAACTAAGCTCGTGAGTTGTGTGCGCACGAGTTCCCTAGTTCCTTCCGTGCCGGCGTCCCTGCAGTCATTGCCAAGAACCACCACAGCCTGCTTCTCTATGCTCATCGTGTATCCTTCCACAACCACATGACCAAATGTAACACACTCGTGTAATAAAGTGTTCAATTTAAACTTTTATTATATTACTTTATATATATGTATTTGTAAATATCAAACATACAAGACTGTTAACAGTAAAGTGAGCATTTTTTTAAGGCAGTGCTTAAAAGCTCCTTTTAGCTTATTTGTATTCTTCGGGCAATCGTTAATATAAAAATTTCCATGTAACTAATAAACACAGTGTGTATATATATATATGTTTTATAGTTCTCAAAAGTTAACATCTGAAGCCACAATAAAATAGTTTCTTGGTTATTACGTCTACTGAGAGGGCCTTAAAAAGTGCTTGCTTTACCATATACATATTATATTTACTACATATGTCATATATGGTAGATTTATTATATTTAATATATACAGTATATTGCTTACGTATTTATTATTTATTTTTATTAACTGCTCCTATCCATTCCACATTTTGATTTAATTGACATTATCAATCAAGTGGCAATGTGAGCATCGTTGTATAAAACTTGAAAAAAAAAAAGTTAACAATATCGTATAACTAACTTAAACATATACTCCAGTCACTTTTAAGGATAATTAGTTGTTGCCTGTGATCAACTTACACAAAGTATTTGAGGTAATTCCTTATGCAGAATGACGCAAAACATATAAGCACAGAGTCTAAAATGATTGAAACTAAAAGAGATTGTATAACTAATTCTAACAGGAGTACCATCTTGTTATTGCACAAAATTGTGGAACTCTAAGCTTTAACTGATGTGTTTTCTTCAACAGATCATCCGTGTAAAAGTTAACAGTTGTTGTGGTGTAACACTTTCGGACCAATGGTTTCTGATATTTTGAAATAAAAACATTTTAAATCCTCATTCTTCAAGGGTTTATACCTGCTTAAGGAATCACCCCACAAATTGTGTAACATTTGATCATGGCACTCTGGGCAGGGTTTGTTTGATCAAAGGTTGTTTCCAGAAGTGCTCAGTTGAACCAGTTCTTAACCGGAGTACGTACGTCTGCAGACTTGGTGAGGTCGAACACCGCGACGGTCCGCCTGAGGTACAGCTCGACCTGCTTCTCGAGCTCGGCTGCGATGACGCCAGGCGCGGCCGTCCCGTCCGGGGCGGGTAGCGGGATGTGCAGCACCCTCCGCACGTGATCCTTCTTGAGGGCCAGCAGCGCTTGCGTGGAGCGGAACGCCAGCTGCCTCGTAACAACAGTCACGCCGCATGACAACCCTCCCCCGCGCAGCCCGCACCGTGCCATGTGCAAGGCCCTTGCTCTCGTGTGTGAGCGTGCACGTGTGCGTTAATGTGCGTTAGTGTGTGTGCGTGTGACAGTGGCAGCAAGAAGGAAATAACTCGTCACTGTACAGTTCCTGCTGAAAGTATAATTTTTTTTTTTTAATTGCTCAATATTGTGGAGTGATCGCCACATTAATTTATATTTCTTTTATGAACTGTGGCCAGTTCAGTATTGGATAATTGGACGGGAAATGCAGATATCAAGGTGGCTGGCTGGTTGGAGGTGCTAGTATTTTGCGTGTTCAAGATGCAGAAGCACGATGCACTAAGGATAGTTGGATGCATATATGTAGCATCTTATCCAACTGAAGACACGTATCAAAGACAGTGGTCGAGATGGTCCGTGGACCCCACACAAAGATAGAAACACTCTTGATTAGAATGTAAGGAAAAGTAACAGTCGGAAATAAAATTTGTGAGATAAAAGATTTGTAGGAAACAACTGTTATATTACTTAAGAATTGGCGCCCGAGGCGGTCGCTCTTACTTGTAGTACACTGCTAGGCGCCTTTCTACTTACGCCTAGTCTCTGATGTTTATATTATAATTTAACATTTCTAAAACATAAGTTTTGTTTTTAAATTGCGTGCCCTTGCGTAGTGTTTCAATGCATGAATGATTCTCTCTTTGCAGTATCGTGCCCGATGATGCTACTGGTTGGCGGGTTTTCTCGGGGAACTCCAGTTTCCCCCACCCCTTCATTCTGGCGCTGCTCCATATTCACCTTGCTTCACCCTCATCGGCTCTCAAGACCCCGATGTTAAGAGCCGCCCAAATCTCTTTACGCGTCGCGTTCTTATTTTTAGCTATAAAATATACCCACTTCACACTTATATTGCTGATAGAACAATATTTGCCAATGGACATCAGTACGATGGAAAGCTATGACTTCGGGTATTGGCTGCCCTGACGACACAATCTAGGGAATCCAACTTCATCAAGGTAAAAGTTGTTCAGGTGATGAATTTTAAGTTCTTATTGTACTGTTCATCCAGCTGGAAATTGGTGTATTATTTTGGGGGTTGACTTCCACTACTTTCTACGATTAGCCATTGAAGACCGGCAACTCCGCATTTTCTCAAACTCATTTGTACTATCAACGTCCTTCTGATAAACCAATTCAAAAATAACTATTTCGTCTTTGCGAACATAACAGCAGGCAAGGTACAAAGCTTCAATTGGAACAGAGAGGTAACTGTCATCGTGTTATGTGCTATGTATTAAAGTTAAATTATTTTTCTAACCACATGGCAGTAATAAACTGTGCAAAGTTATTTTGGTTGTTCCTAAGTTTATAATTTTCGAACATGAATAAGTTTCCATTGCATTTTTGGTGTTTGCTGCACTACTGTGGCCTGAGGAAATGGTGACTTGCAAAGGCCTGTAGTAAGTCGCCCCTCCTCCCCCCCAACCTGCCCGGGCATAGCTTAAAGTTCAGTCAAAAAGGGCCTATATTTAATTTTTAATAACTTTAAACACGAATTTAACATATTCATTGGTTTGTTAATTGTGTTCATTATCGCACAGAAACACTGAGATATGTGTAATATACTAGCCAATTTTTTTTAAATCTATAATTTTTTTAGTTTGACTATTTCTCCTCTTTCGTGGAGAAGTAAAGGTTCCACTNATCCCAAGTTACACCCCTGTCGACCCTCCCCAAACACAATTCCCAGATACATGCCTGCCTTTGTGCTTAATCTCTGAGTAGGCATTGCGGTAGCTGTACTGATAGGCGTCACTGTTGCAAGCCTCATAAAGAAGATTGCGAAGACACCTGTTCTAGTGATTTCAACTCTTTAAAAGAATACACTGTAGAGAACGATCAATCAAGTTATATTTTGTAAACTGTAAATGTGTAACATTTGTTACTTGTTTTCGTAAGCAAATTTCACGTAATAAAACAGTTGATGGGAAATAAGACATTTTTGCCGGAGCTGTGGAGAATGGTGCCCACGCAGACAGCCACCTTGGGAAACTACTTTGACATTGTCCTGGAGCGGGTGTGGTCAATCAGAGCTGATGGTCACGAATGACCCCCGCTACCTGCTTAGTTAAAGTCAGGTTTGCTCCCGCATTAACAAACCTGCTCTGTGCAGTGATAACAATAATATTGTTTATCTGAACTGTCGTTATGAACATACACCATTGCAACACGTTGTTATACATACCAAAGTGTTGCAGTGGCCTGTGTCTATAATAATAGTTCTGATAATCGCTTACATCCATCATAAGAATCGTTCCAATATCACAAAAAAAAAAAATCATTCTGCGAGCCACGGTTTGAAGAGATGTTCATGGGATGCGTACTTAGACATCAGGTTTTCACTGCAACTGGTTCTGTAAAAAATTGTACTTCCAGGTGTGTTTCTGAACTAAGTTAATGCCAGGGCAAGTGTTTGAACATGCACAGTTGAAAGACAGCACCAATCAGAAAACAAAATTCATTTTTGTATTTTGCAAAAGGCAGTGTTGATTCTGGCACTCATTTTCAAAATTTACATAATTCCATAGAGTAGATGTACAGAAAATTATTAATTTGATTATTCTACACATCTGCACCTACCACACCGCAAACTGTCTTGAGCAAGATACAGGTGTTTAATCCTTGAAACCTCTTACCATAAATGAATAATACTGACATACAATATAATGCATATTTTTTTTTTGTTTCTGAATGTTATTTTGTGTAAATATACAGTTTGTTTAGTACCACAAGTGCTTTGTAGAAATGTAAATTAAGCATGACTTGTGTTGTTTCACCCAACAGTAAATCAAGTATGAAAACAATAACGTTAAATATTATATTTGCACATTTATGTTGTTAATCAATGTCTGTTGTTAATGATTCATTGGATATTGCTGTAAAAGCATAATGATTTGTGCACTTGTAATTATAAAATTTCATGTAACATTTGGAAATTTAGGTTAATAATATTATCAGTAATATGGAATTTTTGTATATGTTTACTTCAGTTGTTTCTTAGAAGAAGTTTGTNGTGCACTTGTAATTATAAAATTTCATGTAACATTTGGAAATTTAGGTTAATAATATTATCAGTAATATGGAATTTTTTGTATATGTTTACTTCAGTTGTTTCTTAGAAGAAGTTTGTAACTTATTGTTTAAGCATGCTTGGAAAACGTAATCTCTCTTCACTTGCTTAAAACACACAATCTCACTCCACTTCAGAAATATCTTGTATGTTATATTTGTTGGTATGTAGCAGAGAAATTGCAACACACTGTCGGTCATGAACATAGGTGGATCCAGAAATATTTTTTTTGGGGGAGGCAGGGAAAGGGGATTAAACCCACTGCTGTCTTTTAATCAGAACATTCCCCATATTTTCAGTTTGTTTGTGCAATGGCCACTGCCTGATATGAAATAATAATAGCATCAATGATAGAAAAAGTAATGTATACATGTTTATTCATGTTTACTTTGGTGTATACCAATGTATAACAAAGTAAAACCCAAGTTTTCTATGATTTGGTTTTGTGTTGAGAGTGGAGGGCTTCACTACCCTCCTGTCTCTCATTGAACCTGTCGCTTGTTATGTTCTGTGTTCGCGCTATGATATAATGGCAGGCCAATATACTAGTTTCATTGTTAACAAGTTTGATTAGTATAATCTTCTGAAGGTGTGTGTGGTACTAGGTTCCCAAATCTGAACCCAGGTTGATGTAATAATACTTTTTTTTTAGTACGTTTAGAATTTTGCATATAGTAACACACCAAAGAAAACAAAGAATTGTGTTAAATTTTCAGTAGAATCTTACTGTGAGCTTTACACCAGTAACAAATTGCATTACTATATGCTTGTACGCCCTTTTATCGGAATGGGATCACAAGTTTTGAACTACGGAAGTACTCTGACAAGAAAAATTTGCAACATCCCCTAAGAGTGGTGTCCAACAGAATATGTATACAATAGTTGCCTACTGGAGGAGTGTAGTTAAACTGGTTCCAAGGACATTGGTTAACAAATGACCTTGATCCATTCTCTTAACTGCCGTGTGTACAGCAGTGCACCAGACAGTATCATGTGCGCCTGGGAGGTTGAATGTTGAGTACGTGCGTAGCAGTCTGGCTGTCAACATGCCTCGAAGATGCTTACGTGCCCCTTCTGTGCACCTACAGCCGTTCGAAAGGGGCCTGCATGGTGGGACTTTGCGAAGCGGGATGAACATGTCGGCGGATTGCTGCACGTGTCGGTCATAATGCATTCGTAGCGTGACGAGGTTATTAATGGCAGTCAGTCGAACAGGCTCGAACCGTAGACCAGGTTTTGGAATGGCTGGAAAGTACAGACGCTTTGTCAAGATCGGTGCATCGTTAAGGGGCAGCGCTGGCCGACCTGACCACGTCCGCAGCAGAGATCAGCGCACCAGAGGTGTCCTTGTGTACAATAGGGAACCGTCTGCCTGCAGCGGGACTACAAGCACGTGTGCCTTCGTCCAGGCTTCCTCTTCTGCCGCAACTCCGTCGTGCACGTCTCCTGTAATGCAGTGGAAGTATCGCCGGGATAGTGGAATGGCGCTCGGTTGTGTTGAGCAATGGGAGGCACGTTCTACCTTCGTGCAAGTGATGGCCATTCACGTGTGCAAAGTAAACCTGGTTAGCATCGTCTTCCAGAGTGCATTCGCCGTGACGTACGAGCCCCAACTCCTGGCATCAAGCTGTGGGGCGCAATGAGCTACAATTCATCATTGGTGTACCGTTACAGACAGTATCTGCCACATCCAGCGGCATTATGCTTGCCGTTCCTTCAGCGGCTAGGTTACGTACTGTTTCAACAGGATATTGCTTGTTCTGGCCAGCGTAATCACCAGACCTCCCTGCCATTGAACATGCTTGGGACGTCGTGGGACAACAGTGTGTACAGCCAGCTGCTAACCTCAGGGAATTGCGATAACAGATGCAAGAGGCTTGGAACACTATACCTCGAGATAACATTCGTCACATGCACGTGCGAGAATACACACCTGTGTCGATGCCGGGGTTGGGGTGTACTGCATATCAACGTGGCGCCAATCACATGTAGTAATTGGCCTTGATTACTTTGTTTGGTCATGTCATGTCATCAAGCTATATTACCTCTATGTTGAATCATGAATAAAGTGACATATACAGTCACTCTGTTGCAAAATTTTTACCATCAGTGTATGTACATCATTTATCATTATTGCCAAGCAAAGGCTGTTAGCTAGATTATACAAATACGTCTGTCTTGAAGGAAATTAAAATCTAATCTTCATTTTCTTTTATCCAAGGATGCTAACCAGGATCTCATCCTATTGGTAGAAGCAAGATTATATGGTGAATAGTAGTGATAAAACCAAAATTATATGGAACTGTAAATTATTACAGTGCCTATTACCAAAATTTCAGTTAAAAAATGAAACAAAATTAAATTTAGTGGAAACATGCACATTTTTGTCTTTTAAACCATGACTATCAAAATGTATTTAAAACCTTATAAGCAAAGTAGTTATAAAAATAATGTAAATTCCTAACTCATTGGTTTTCCTAACATACTAGAAGATGAGAAAAAGAAAAAACTAACTTTTAGTTGTTAACATTCAGGTTGAGTGGATAAGAGTAGTAAGTATGAGATGCTGCTGTGGATGCCACTTAAGTAATAAGTTAACGAACCAAGCAAAACTAATATCACAAGTAGTTTCCTTTCCACAATATAATGTTTTTCCTCCATAAAAATCATATTCAAGCCATTCTTGTGAGATAGTGACAAAAAGAAAATCTGTACTGCTTGGTAATTTCAACAAACGTTTGTTATAAAAAAATTTAAAACGTTAAAATGTCAGTTTTTATCTGGGTTTCCTTAGTTCAAGTGAAATGTTACTCTTGGTTACGTAGTTGCGTAAACGTTATTTGAATTTTTGTTAGTATGTGTAAGTATGCGTTACTGTTAACTGTATACAGGATGTATAAAAATTAAAACAATAGTTATTGAATGCACACATAATATAAATCTTTGATAAGGAGGAAATATGCAATTATTAATGATGAAGTCTGTATTGAAATAAACAACAAAGTCTTGACCCTACCTATTGGTGACGTGGCTGGCGCCTCTTGGAAACAACAGCAGNCTGTATTGAAATAAACAACAAAGTCTTGACCCTACCTATTGGTGACGTGGCTGGCGCCTCTTGGAAACAACAGCAGTTAATGTTATGGGTGTTCGTTGGCACATAGTGACCTGATAGTGTGACCTAGTGTTTTAAGTTGATAATTTTTCTATNTTAATGTTATGGGTGTTCGTTGGCACATAGTGACCTGATAGTGTGACCTAGTGTTTTAAGTTGATAATTTTTCTATTAAAACCTGTTGTTTGGACATGTGACTTTGCAAATAACGAGTGTGGGGATGTACGGACGTGTGTAACAAATGTAAATACTGTAATGATGATGTGTGGGGACCGTGGGTAGCATTTTCGAACTTCCCATGCTTTGTGGTGTTTTTGGGGTTGGTCACCCTGGTTCTAACATCTCGGAAGTTGGCTTTATCGTGCCAGCTGGTCGTGCGACCGTCACTGTGGCGAGTGGTCGTGTTCACGGCTCATGGAATCGTTATCATGTTTAAAAGTTGCTGTGAATGTTGTAGTCAAGTTTTCTTTACAATTAGCAATTTGTGCGTACAACACGCAAATAGTTTGCGAAACATTTCAAATTTGCTTGCCAGTGTCCACATGAGCAGGGTGAATGGTAAGGTTGAGGTGGGGTCCATATGAATGTTCGTTCTGTTATTTGTGTCAATCAAGGCTCTCGGTACAAAAGTTTCCATTACCGACTATGACTGCGGTTCGACTCTGGGATTCCAGAGGTTCCACGTGTGCCGTTATAATTAGTAACGTAGATTCTGAATGTTTCATTTTAAAGATGTTTTAGATTAGAACGTTAATGTGCATTGTAATATTTCCAACGTGACAATGGACCTTTGTAATAAAATACTCATCACTTGTATTAGTACATAGCTTAATAAATACAGGTTACAGGAAAGATCTTCAAGAAATGTTAGCAAGTTAACATAACGAATACAGAAGTTAGTGGTTGTACAAGATAATTTTTTACAGATTTGAAAGTTAGTGCGAAATGAAAGAACAGTGAACGGGTTGGAAAGAGATGATGTTAGCAAAGAAAAAAGTGACGTGAAGTAAACTGCCGACAAGGTTAGTCTACAAGGACAGCATGTGAAGGGAAAGTTCGAGACAGTCTCGGAAGAAGTGCCAGAGTCACAAGCTCCGACTCACCACAATGACTGAAAACAAGATTTTAGACTTAAGTTCGTGAGCGTCTCTCAGGGGCGGGAGGTTATCCAGAGCGTCGAGCGTGTCGACGCGTGCTGAGGCGTACAGGCTACCGTAGCCGTGCACCAGCTGCTGGGCCATTTCGCCGCTCAGCCCCGCGTCGCTGTGTGCGGGCAGCGCTAGTCTGAAACCAGCCAGTGTTCTCTCAAACAAACATCACATTCCCCNAGCCCCGCGTCGCTGTGTGCGGGCAGCGCTAGTCTGAAACCAGCCAGTGTTCTCTCAAACAAACATCACATTCCCCAACCCACTCACTTCTCACTCTGTCTGCAGTTGTTACCATAATGACATTTGGGTTCATCACTGCCATTCCACAGCCCAGCTGCACAGTCAGTATTGCGCTAACTAATCAACANCCATAATGACATTTGGGTTCATCACTGCCATTCCACAGCCCAGCTGCACAGTCAGTATTGCGCTAACTAATCAACAGTTTATTTTTTAGTGTAATAGAAAATAATGCATGGAGTTGACTTTGACCATAAACAAGTTGAGAAGTGTGTAAACAACTGACATTGATAGGGGTAACATGAGGAAGGTGTCTGAATCCAATTATAACTCTGCTGTGCATTCAAACCTGTATATTTNGACATTGATAGGGGTAACATGAGGAAGGTGTCTGAATCCAATTATAACTCTGCTGTGCATTCAAACCTGTATATTTTGTTATAGCATTTAACTGTTCTGAAATAATTTGCTGTCTGAATATATTTAAATACCAGATGGTTGGTTCAAATACTTCTACCCCCTACCCCCTGCATCATCATAGTAACATCGATGGCTTTTATCACATAAATTATACAATATGTTTGGCCTAATACAAATTAGTGTACCATTTTATAAAACCACATGACAATAGCGGTATCCAAGGGCATTGTAAATTCAAGTTAGGGCCTGATCATTGTGAAGGTCATCAGTAGTGTTCAACCTCAGATTGTCTGTGCATATTTTATTTTTATTAATGTACACCGTATTTAAAATTACAGCAATTTGGGTGGTTGAGACAGAGGTTTCTGTAACGAACAGTCATCTGTATGTTGTGAAGCACAATATCAAAAGGGCAGTTATTGGCCACTGCAGCTAAATTTGTTTTCGTTATTCAAAGAAACTGTGCATGATCGTGAGTAAAGTGTTAATTATTATTATGTTTACTGACAGACATGGGCGTCACCAAGTTTTCTTCCAAAGGGGGTGGGCTTTGGAAAAACAATAATTTTCCTTCTGAGGAGAGAGAGATTTACAACTGGGTGTCAAGCAAAATAAATGCATCGTCCATAATGTGTCATATGAATAAATTATTTTATGTTTCATTTTCAATATAATATTAAATATGAAAGCACAAGTAATTATCAAACTAAAATTAGGGAGAACCAGGAAGATCTCGGTTGCTCCTCCCTGCAGGGATATGAATTTGGAGTTATGTCGCTAACATGTCATTTATTTGTTGTAAAAATTGTTATTTCACGTAGTTACAGAAATGATTATGAACACTAATAATTTTTAAACTATTGTGTAACGGATCTGTCGTATTTCGTAGGAAGATTCAGTTTTCAGGTGAGGGCAAGTGCTCCCCTCCCGCCTTGCCCACCCCTGCTGACGCCCATGCTGACGGAGAACAGTGCGACCGTGCAGTGAGGGTTCACGTGCGTGCAACGCGATAGGTGCATTGCTGTGTGCTCTAGTAACAGCCACTCACTTAGCTTCACTGGCCAACGAATGCCCTACTTGTGCTCAAAGTGCACTGCTACCAGTTGGTAACCACAATTCTAAAAAGTTTACATTTCTACAATCCCTCGCTACCCAAACACTATTTTTCTTGTTTCTGCACACGAGTTTTTTTTGCGACTATAGCTGGATACCTAATACGTGTGGAAGGGAAAGGTGGAAATATACTAAACTTGTCTTTGTGTACCATTCAAAGTCAGGAGTCTAGTTTTGTTTGTTATTTGACATGTTTATTCTCAGAGACTGTAGACAAGTGTATCGCCGGAGTATACCGTGCTTCAAACCACCTGAACGTGACGAATGGCGAGGTTAGTCTTAAGCAGTTGCATGCTTGGACTCCTTGCCATACCAGCGTCGAGTCTTGCCAACCTTCGCCACCAAACTCCCTGTGTTCCACTCGGCAACTAGGATGTTCGTAGGCAATATTCAGACAGCAGTATGCTATGGTCTTTTCAAACAAGGATGGAGGATCCCACATTGTTTTGCGCGAGAACTTGAGCAGAATTTACCAGTTTCGAACAAGACAAAGAGTTGACCCGGCGCCTTAATCAGATGCACAACAACGATCTGCGTGTGTGGATCAGGCAACTCTTGCAGAAGCAGAAACCACGGCCGACATAACTCGCAGTGGCCGAACCTGCAGTCTATGTAACCCACAGTGGCACAAGACGTGTTTGTAATTTGGCTCCAGACAGACACTAAGTAGCTCGTTAACATTTTATTTTGAATTTGTGTAATGCATTTGAAAACTTTTGCTTCTCCAGGCGAAGCACAGCGTAACAGAAGCATTGTTTGTAGTTATGGGGACCATGCAACATAGAACTGGATTCACACACTCACCTGAAAATTAATTTTGGAATACGTGTGTTTGTTTTAAGTGAATAATTTCAGTGGGGCCTCAACTACAACATATTTCTAGATAAATAAATTGCATTATCATCTAATATACTATCCAACTATGTGAATAAGAGCGACATGTCAGCAGAGTGAAAATTGACAGTACCAAGAGCAGGCAAGCTGTTCAGAGAACCTCAATAAACAATGCAATTTGGTCAAATGCATTTTTTAGTTTTAAAGTTGTCTGCCTCACAAATAGTTTTTTTTTATTTTTTATAGAAAATGCCTTGGTCAGCAACAAGAGATACAAATTGAACTCTTCATTAGAAGCTCTATATATTGATGCCCTAAAAACTAGTCAGACACTGTAAACAGATATATAGGGAAAAAAGGGCCATGGTATATATTTACTAGCATTTTCATTTATTACATTCTGTATGTACTAGAGTAATATTGTGCTGGTGAAAATATTAGTGACACAACTGTTCTCTGTACAATTTGTGGTCGCAAGTAGATGTTGATGGAGTGAAAGGAGTCTTAATGCTTATACACTGAAGAGCCAAAAAAACTGGTATAGGCGTGCGTATGCAAATAACAGAGGTATGGAACCAATCAGAGTAACGCGATGCGGTCGGCAGCTAGATCGGTTACTGCTGCTACAATGGCAGGTTATCAAGATTTAAGTGAGTTTGAACGTGGTGTTATAGTCGGCGCACGAGAGATGGGACACAGCATCTCCGAGGTAGCGATAACATTTGGATGTTCGCGTACGACCATTTCACGAGTGTACCGTGATTATCGGGAATCCGGTAAAACATCACATCTTCGACATCGCTGTGGCCGAAAAAAGATCGTGAAAAAACGGGACAAACGACGACTGACGAGAATTATTAAACGTGACAGACATGCAACCATTTCTCAAATTGGCGCAGATTGGATTTGTGGACTGCCCTGCAGGATTCATGGTGTGAATTGCCTCCTGCATACCTTCAGACATTAGTCGAGTCCATGCCACGTCCTCTTGCGGCACTTCTGCGTGCTCGGGGGCCCTACACGATATTAGGCAGGTGTACCAGTTTTTTTGGCTCTTCAGTNGCGGCACTTCTGCGTGCTCGGGGGCCCTACACGATATTAGGCAGGTGTACCAGTTTTTTTGGCTCTTCAGTGTAATACTGTGGAATGAAACCCAAAAGTCATTATCAGGAGCAGAGAAGTTATCTACTTACAGTTTGGCCCCTTGATACATCGCTTCACCTCTGAAACTAGTTGAGAAATCCTTATCTCAGTGACACTGAAATACTGCAACATATTAGCTCATGTATCACACTTCACCGTTCATTACTGCTAGTCTATTGCTAAGTGTACATTTGTCACAGAACTACTAAATGCTCATTTATCTTTACCATGAGATGAGTTTGGCACTTAATGGTACTGCAAAATCATAATTTGTTAACTATTGCAAACTTTTTTTTTTGTTTGGCATTTTGTGAACTACACAAAAAACGGAACAAAAATGTTTTTCTTACGGTTAAAAAAATTTGATTTTCAATCTTTTGGGCTGAAGTTAACCCCATCTTATAGTAGACCTACTGTACTTATGGTAATAGTTTTATTTAGTGAAAAAAAAGTTGGTCTACATAAAAATTGATTCTCATTGCACTTGAAACTAAGAGCTAATGTTTGTACTAAAATCCCTACCAGCGTTGACTAATAATTGCATGTTAGCGTGTAAGTGTAAGTGTAAGTACTATAGAGCACCTTTCCTGCAGGACTCTCTTAGCCTCCTGCAGCTCGAGCAGCTTGGAGTTGGCGCGGCTGAGCTCCACTCGCAGGTTTGCCATCTCGGAGCGCACGGCGACCACCTCCTCCTCGTTGCTCGAGGGTAGTGTCGGTGCGGCCGAGTGCGGGTGGCAGCCCTGACAACAGGCCACGGTGTCCGACGACGTTGACGAGGCTGGGAAGCAAACACAAACTAGCTGTGGTGTCTTCGCTGTTTCTTCGCACGTTATGAACCTGATCTTTGGAAAAATCACCTCATGCATGACGTGTTTGCTTATTTCCCAAGCACGCCATGTATCACAAGCGTTTTATACCTGTGTTAACGTAAAAGTACCTTATTTTTGGTTAAATTGAACTTTTACTATTTTTTATCTATAAATTATAATATTTAAATAATGATCAATATGAATAGAACACAGTGAGAAAACAGGTGTATTGGTAATATCTAGTAANAAATTATAATATTTAAATAATGATCAATATGAATAGAACACAGTGAGAAAACAGGTGTATTGGTAATGCCTAGTAAAAAATAGGTCTTATGCAAAATATTATTAAAGTGAGTATTCACTAATGCACTGAGTTGTCCGTTTGGTGTAATTTTCTAGACTTAGTTTTAGCTTTGTTTGCATGAGGCGGAGGAATTTCATGAAAGTAGGACATTAGTAGAGCTTCAGAAAAGTTGGAAGTAATTGCAAATGGACTCTTAGATAGCATCATTTTATATGTAAAAAATTTAATTGGTACAGGTTGTTCACGGTTAGTGGAGCACTCTTAAAATCAATCTTTGAAAATGTTGGTGCGCCCGTTTAGGGCTGACTGACCGGCAGGCGCCCAGCAGAGGTGGTAATAATGGAGGTACAGTAGTTCTGTGCGTTATTGTTGAGTTACTAATGTTAGATNAAATTATAATATTTAAATAATGATCAATATGAATAGAACACAGTGAGAAAACAGGTGTATTGGTAATATCTAGTAAGAAATAGGTCTTATGCAAAATATTATTAAAGTGAGTATTCACTAATGCACTGAGTTGTCCGTTTGGTGTAATTTTCTAGACTTAGTTTTAGCTTTGTTTGCACGAGGCGGAGGAATTTCATGAAAGTAGGACATTAGTAGAGCTTCAGAAAAGTTGGAAGTAATTGTAAATGGACTCTAGATAGCATCATTTTATATGTAAAAAATTTAATTGGTACAGGTTGTTCACGGTTAGTTGAGCACTCTTAAAATCAACATTTGAAAATGTTGGTGCGCCTGTTATGGGCAGACTGACCGACAGGCGCCCAGCAGAGGTGGTAATAATGGAGGTACAGTAGTTCTGTGCGTTATTGTTGAGTTACTAATGTTAGATAAACATTTTGCGAATACTGAAATAATTGTTTTCTGCTTTCCTTATTTTTAGCCTAAGAATGAGCATATTTGTAATATATCTACTTTTATAACAGTCTCCAAGGTTCACATGAACAAAACACGAGCAAAGTGATTAGGCCCGTGGCAATGCAAAATAATTGTACGCATGGTTGGAGAAAGCAGAGCGCATATGAGTAGATTATAAGCAGGGCATTCAACTACGTAGAGCCGATACGTACTTCAAAAGTCAGTTATATTTTATATTTAGTCAATTATATTTTATTACAGGTGTATGAAGAATATTCACCAGTTCGATAAAGGCTGATGGAAAAACCGATGTAAGATCATATTTTAAAAGTTAAATTCGTCGTTTTGTAAAATACATATCGCTAGAAGCAATAAAAATTTTGAGGAAAGAATAATGTGTTATTTTCTAATGCTGCGAACACACACACAAATTGTATCTAAGTTCATATGTTAAAAATGTTGAGAAGACATCCTAAGCTTAGTGCATGTGGGGCATCGGTTGAGATTTGTACTGTGCATGTGTTGTGTGTGCATCCATGCAAGTTCATATGTTAAAAATGTTGAGAAGACATCCTAAGCTTAGTGCATGTGTTGTGTGTGTTTGCACGCAGAGCGCGTGCTATGGCAGGGCTTACCGGCGGAGTTGAGCTTGTGGGCGAGCTGCCTGTGGTCGTAGGGCGCGCTGTGGCCGGAGGAGGTGGACGACGTGTCCGGGCTGGCCGCCTTGCTGTGCAGCTCCGAGCCGGAGGAGCAGGCGTGCTGGGAGCTCACTCCGCTGGAGGAGCTCAGCTGGTGCTGGAGCAGCATCGGCGTCCGCGCGCTGAACTTGCTCGATCTCACTGCGCGCACACACACACGTCATCCATCTCGCGCTGTGGTACAGCTGGCACTTGCTAACAACATGGTCGCGTGACCAGTTTTCTCTACAAAATACATTATGCAGTTTTGTAATTAGTCAGCTTCGAAGCTGACTAATTACAAAATCGCCGCCATGCTAGTTTTGCCTGTTCGAAAAGTTTAAATACACATGTGGGCGAGATTATTGGAACAAACAAATGTGCATCGTACTCATAATATTTATTTCATAAAGCTGGTTGCTGAAATATTCTTGTAATAGGTAATCTACTCATGACACAATTTTTGTTAAGTAATAATTCCTCATTATATTTGTTTTATTTCGTTATTTTTTAATTTAAATGACCCACTAACAACTTTCGGGAATAATTACAGTTTATTTTAAGACTTCATGTACTTTTAATTTTCAAATCATGATAACCCCAAAGTTGGCATGCTAGATAGTTGGTGTTCCTACCAAACCTTCAATAATGCAAGATACAAATTATGAAAAACGAAACTTGAAATGAATTAGAACAAGGTCTCAGACACAGGCTTCTATTGGCCAACACCGACTACGTATGGAGGTTAAATGCATTACTCTCTTCAAGGCTCGGTCACTCAGCTCGGCATGTTGGATTCTTTGATTTCTTGCTGTTAAAAGGACTTCACACATTTGGAAACTTTAGCATGTGGCTAACTGTTTCCGTTCCTTCCATAAGTCGCCAGCACAAAACACAAATGTAAGATCCTTTAGCTGTTTACCTAACCCAACAGTACATATTCAACTGTTAATGTAGGTCTGTACGTATAGCTATTCTACTTGGTTCGCAATTTTCTGAAATAATTATGGAAAACTGAAGAGTGAAAGATGTATGTTTATAATTTAGAAACGTGTAATGAATCAATAAATACATTAACTTAAATTATCATTGATTTCTATTGCCTTTTAAAAAAAAANATTTAGAAACGTGTAATGAATCAATAAATACATTAACTTAAATTATCATTGATTTCTATTGCCTTTTAAAAAAAAAACTACAGTTGTTTAATTGTAAAACAACATAGCATATTCGATTAAAACAATAGCATTCCATGTACGGGCTACCTGTATGAAAACCAAATGTTGGTTTGGAAAGTGAAAACTATAAAATTCAGTAGTAATGTGTACAAGTAATCGCATTGCATGTCAAGATGCAAGNGTTGGTTTGGAAAGTGAAAACTATAAAATTCAGTAGTAATGTGTACAAGTAATCGCATTGCATGTCAAGATGCAAGACCTATATAATGTTTTTTATAAAGAAATTTAAATCCAAAACTAAAAAAAAAATCCTTGGGTAAAATCTATACGCTATATTAAATTATAACGTTCCTCTTTAACTTAAAAAAAACATTAGTTTTATTAAAAAAAAAAAAACAGCCGAGAAAGATGTTTTAAGCAAACAAAGAACATTCCATGTGTGAACTAAATCTTTGAAAACTAAACTTAGGGTGGAAGAGTACAATCTTTATACTTCAATAGTGCTCTGGTTACTAACAGGGTAAAACGTTCGTTTTCATAGACGTATTCTATCAAATATTGGAGAAATAACTAGTGTGTACGAGTTTCGCACCATATTCTTGCGTTTTTGCTCCGAGGGGGAGGGGGGCGTATTTTCCCACCGACTCGCTCCGTGGATGAACAACACCCGGAGGGGATCAATACGTAAACACACTATTATCACTTTTAATATAAATCAGAACAATCTGCACGAGAACAAGTTGGGTTTGGAAACCCCTGGCAGAACGCAACCATGTAGACGTGTTAGCACCGCTGGTTGCCTGCCTTGTAGGGACTTTCTCCTGTGCTAGCTGTTGGGATGGCGGGCAGTTTGGTAGATACTAAGAGGCGGGTCATAAGAGTATCAACCAGGTGCTTCGTATCTGATACACACTAGAGATGAGGCAGACCTATCTCTGTGGCTGCGCGCTATCAATCTCCGTGTCCCGACGTTGAACTGCCTTTCTGCCAACACGACTAGCAAAAAACGGCGTGGATTGGAATCGAGGTTAGAACACTGTTTAGTAAAAGTTGGTAAAAGTATTTTATTAATATAATAGTGCTTGTCATTAAAAATAATAATAATGGCGTGTGGGGAGTGCACCCAGGGCAAGGCAACACCCTCCGAGTGACGGTCTTTCCAGCTGGGACCCGTATGTGACCGTCATCCCCGAGCATGACAGAAATGAGACCCTAGAATGGAGCGGCGCTGGAATGCAAGGGCGGGGGGAAACGGGAGTACCCCGAGAAAACCCGCCGGCAAGCGGCATCATCCAGCACGATTCCAACATGCGATAGTCCGGGAGTGAACCCGCCGGGGATCGAACCCGGGCCGCCGTGGCGGGAGGCGAGCGCCCTGGCCATTACGCCACCGCTGCCCCTTGTCATTTAAAAATTAAGATATAAATAAGCACGTTCATCATTGTTGACCTTGTGACTGGCAGTTGTGTTCCTTTGAGGTAGGTCAATGTTGGGGTACGTGTGCAGAAGACGATAAGCGGTCTACCTCATCTTTGATCTACAGTATCAGGTGCTGTAACGAGTACACTGCCAAACTATCAGATACATTTAGTCTCAGTTTAGCATTCGCCAGTCTGTGGTGTCTGCTGTCCCTTGTTAAGTTGATACAAATTTAATTATTATTTCTTATGGTCAATTTTGGCATAGGGGAAATTTCCGCCGCGAGGTGCGTTGGTGTGCCAAAGAGGTCACTTTCAAGCTGGCGGTAAACGGAAAAATTCGATTTAGTTGTGTGTAAAAGTTCGTGTTTGGCTCGAATTGCGATATATCCTTACCCAAGCGTAAATTGTAATTAATAACTTTATTTCGTAACTTTCATTTACGCCCCCTAAAAGTGTTTACAAGATAAAACAGTAAAAATACAACTGTGTTCTGCGTTGAGCGCTTATAAACAAGCTTATTTCAATGGGAAAACGTTACGCATTTAAGTGCGAAATAAATACAGCTGCCGTCAAAAGAGACTTTGTACTTTTCTCTTTTTCCTTAGGAAGCTACTCAGGAAAACCTTAAAAATTATATTTTTTACCATTTAACAAATTTTTTTATTTAATTGTTATATGTATTTAAATAAAATAATTGTGTAAGCCAACATTTTGCTAAATCAACTTTGCAACATAATGTTAAAACACGTGGACTTTGTGAAAAAAATTTTGCCGTACTGTGTAGTGTGTGAAGTTACAAATAATAAAATGTGTAGTGTAAAAAGAAAGAGAATTTTAAATGTACAACTATGTAGATATACGTCGGGCGTGCTTGTGGCGCTTAGCAGGACTCCTTTAGCGTCGCCTACTTTCTCGTAGCTGGTGGCGCCTAGCTGGACTGTAGTGGCGCCAGGAGCATCGGCTTCCCTTTGTTATACACAGAGCGTGGGAAAAATTCTTTTGTCTTTAAAATGCAATGAAAGTATGACTGATTATTTAGATCAAAACCAGGTAGGTAAGTAACGTGATACTTTTGACGCATTAGCAGTAATCATTAATTCATTCTGAATTACGTGATTGCACATTTACCCTTTCGCATTTAGGCATAGACAAGACACAACATTTCATATCCTTTGTATGAAATAAAACACCCAAATATAAAATTACCCTTGAGAATAAAATATTAAAACTACTTTCAAATACTACACAAAACATAGGCCATTCATTTGCGTGTGAAAACTGTAGTTTTATTGCAGAGGTAATACGTGGAAATACGTGGAAAAATTCAGTAATAAATGAACAATTATTCAGTGCAGAAAAATCCAGAAGTATTAATCAAATCAATAAAAAAAAATTTCTGTCGTTCAATTAAAAAAAAAATCAGTTGTAATATATCTAAATACTAAATCACCGCTCAAAAATTAGCAACTAAAAATTTATAATTTACGTGAGAAATTAAAATTAAACTGCCTTATAGTATACTCAGAAATTAATCTTGTTATAATGTTCATGGTTTTGCATGGCTACAGAACAAAATATCTTATCTGCTGGCTTCTGGTTAATGTCCGAACAAATAGTTACGGCCTTAACTAATTTCAAAAAATAATTTAAAATTTCAAAAATCACTCTCTTGAAAATTCAACTTAGTTTGATAATCCAAACTGTTCAAAATGATTGCAGTGCACATACGTAACAGTTGTTTAGAATTGCAGTGCCATCCCCCATGTAGGCCATACTTGTTCCGTACTGGTGGAGACGGCAGTTCACATAGTTTCGCTTAGCACTTCAAAACTACCGCAATGCGTTTAGGACCCTCTTATTTATCTCACCCCGCATATTTAAACTAACTAGACGCCTCTCGTACACCTTTCCTAACATTATGATGGTCGGTAAGTGCAAAATTAATAAATGCTTGAAGATGCAAAAGCTACGATGTACCACTGTCCATAGTGTCTAGGCAGAGAGTGTCAATCAAAAGGGGTTTACACGGTGACGCTAATCAAAAGCGGGAAATTCCAAGATATTAGTCACTTCCTGAGATTATCAGAACTGTAATTAAATGCATTCCTCGGTGGCAAATTAAGCTTGTTTAAGCCAGGTAAAGTGCAAAGAGAAAACGGCGGCAAAATAATTAACAATTCCAAAGATAATTGAGCTCAGTTCGCATAAAAAATTGAAAGAATAGAAATAGAACTGTCAAAATTCGTGAACGGTAAACAAATAAGTAAGAATTTCGAGGTAATATCCTGAATTACAACTCTAACTATTCCTGAGGGTAGGGGCTTTAAGATTACGTTCAAAATAAATAAACATTCAACTCAAAACAAACTAAAACATAAACAAACGGCTCTGAATGCTGAAATCGCTATAGGACAGGGAGTTACGGTGGTCTAGTGGTCAGGCTGCTCGCCTCCCACCAAGGCGAAAAAGTTTCTATCCCCGGCCGGGTCACTCCCAGATTTTCACAAGTGGGAATCCTGCCGGACGATGCCGCTGGTCGGCGGGGTTTTCTCGGAGATCTCCCGTTTCCCCCGCGCTTGCATTCCGGCGCTGCTCCGTGCTCGGCTCGCTTCACCCTCGTTGGCTCTCACACCCCGGTGTGTTAAGAGCGGCCCATATCTATCCAATCCAACATGTGGACATATTTCGCTATATTTACACTCTTAAGTGCGAAGAACCTTTGTTTATTAATTACGTAGGTTCTAACAGGATACAATTACGAAAGTTTTACACAATAATATTTATTTTATGAAAACTGCAATTATACCATTTACTTACACGCAAAAACTGAAAAATCCGGTACACATGGACACCAGTTCTACCTGGCGGCGGAAATGTTAAGGCGCCCGTAACGTACGTGATATTTTGAAAGTACTTAACAGCTCTCGTCTGAAGTGTGTGTTCTTTTAGTAGATCAGCACGTTGGACGCACGCTTAATAGTTTCGTTGAAAAACGTGTATTTGGAACACTCTGCAATGCAGTTCAAGCGCCAGGTAGACGGGCGCCTTAAGTTGCTAAACTTAAAGCATTGAGCTTCCAATCCTGAGTAGAATAAGTGAAGCTTCGTTTGCATGAGGCGGGGGGCAAGACCGAATGCATAACTTCATCAAGGGCTTCAGACAAGTTGGAAGTAAGCGTACGAGTGGTCTTCAGCATAGTTCCTGCGGAGGATAGAGAGAGAGAGAGAGAGAGAGAGAGAGAGAGAGAGAGAGAGACCTGAACGAGTGAGGAAGTTGTGCCTGGCCCGCTTGCTGACGTACGGAGAGTTGCCGGACATCATGATGGCGGAGTCGGAGTCCGAGTGGTAGCCGGAGATGTCGCTCGAGTCGTCATCGTCCTCCGCCACCTCCTTCATCAGCTCCAGCACCTGCGCACAACAACACGCCAACACGTCCTTCACTGCGCACGCACGCCTCCTCCACCAGCCAACACGTGAAAGGCTGTCCACCATTACAGTGCAACAATCTCCAACAACAAGATCCGTGTAATAACAGTGTAACCTTTAAAATGACACTGCATCAGCGGGTTCTCCCCTTTTTCCCCACAGTGAAATAAATTAACAAAAAATAAATGAAATTTATAAAGAATAAATAAAGTGTACCATCCTGATTTCTTAAATAAATAACTGTAAGTATAATAGATAGCTAGCTAAAATAATCTTATACAGTAACTTTAAAAGCCATTTCCAATTGTGTTCAATCTATTTTTCTGATGAACTTAATAACTCTAACTCTAGATTTAAACTTAATCTAATAATAAATGTAGCCAGTGTAAATCCAGTATGGCTTACCATATAGAACAAATAGTATAGTAAAAAAAAAAAAAAAGAGGGCTATTCGCGGTGAAAAAGGAGCACTCTCGAAGTATACTTGTAAGCACGTTGAGTATTATTCCGCCACTCACTTGCCCACTCTTGACGCTACAACTGGGCGGAGAGAGTGCGCGAGAGAGACAGAGAGAACGACGATGTTCACCCCCTGCCCTCCCCTCTCTGGCAGCCATATTGTTTTCAAGTCCAACCTCGAATATTCGGATATGTATATATATATTTTTTGTTTTTACAGCAGTGTTAAAAATATTTTATTGTCTTAACTTGATTATTGCGGTTTTGAAATCTATACCAACAATATTCTGCATGATACGGAACATAAAAAATTACGATGTTACTATGTTTAGGTTCCGTTTAGGCTAATTATGCACGTGTCATCAAATTCTCTACTTTGCACATAATAGTGAAGAAAAAAATTTCACTCAAAATATGTCAAATTTAAAATTAGTTGATATTTCAGAAAAAACTGTAAATTTATTCGAGGAATGTGAAAGGCGTGCATGGACGCCGACCTGTAACACCTTAAAGGAGGGGGAGGGGGGCAATGCTAGGTTAATGTAGGATGTAGGTAAGAATATATATATATATATATAGAGAGAGAGAGAGAGAGAGAGAGAGTGACAAAGTATTATAAGAGAGACATACAAATTTGAGAGATAATTTAAATTCATAAATTTACGATAATACAAGATTTTAAATTTCTTAAAATGTTTTATTTTCGCACTCAGAATTTCAACCAAACAATCTTCTAAACGTCATAATGGGGTAGAGAACATGGCAACAGCGCACGCTATCTGTACCGCAGTTTAAGTTCCTACTGCACTGCAATCTGAACAGGATCTAGCCTCGCACTCTTCATCTCCGAAACCACTGACTCATAGTTCGAAGCAATCCTTCTGTCTCGCTGTCTGTGGGATAAAAAAACATGTTCAGTTCCTAACGGCAAAGCAGTGATGATGCTTTGTTCAAGCGTGGCAATGACGTCCTTAATGCTTCATGGATTCTGTTTCTGGCCGCGAATACTGAACCTCAATTTAGACATATGTTTTANGCAACAGCGCACGCTATCTGTACCGCAGTTTAAGTTCCTACTGCACTGCAATCTGAACAGGATCTAGCCTCGCACTTTTCATCTCCGAAACCACTGACTCATAGTTCGAAGCAATCCTTCTGTCTCGCTGTCTGTGGGATTAAAAAACATGTTCAGTTCCTAACGGCAAAGCAGTGATGATGCTTTGTTCAAGCGTGCCAATGACGTCCTTAATGCTTCATGGATTCTGTTTCTGGCCGCGAATACTGAACCTCAATTTAGACATATGTTTTANCCAATGACGTCCTTAATGCTTCATGGATTCTGTTTCTGGCCGCGAATACTGAACCTCAATTTAGACATATGTTTTATTTCGTACTTATAACTGTGTTAAATACAAAAAAGGGCTACAGCACATTTTAATACAACTGTTTTAAGTACAAATATCTGCTTGGGTGCCCAACATATGAATTTACATTATTTTTAATTTTGTTTGTAAAATTAATAGTGCCAACACCAACAAGCAAGCTTATTAACACGACATGACTAGTAATAGCTAAATCTAAGAATTGCACTCATTTATAAAAGACGATGCAAACTATAGAACTATGGTACCGTAATTTATTGCCGTAATTTTTATTTGAGATTATTTTTTCGTAATATTTATAACAAGCAACCAAAAATCTATACATTCACAATTCAACAGCACATTTGAATTGTCAAGTTATGTTGAGAAAATATGATAATATATAATCATATAATGGGTGTGCTTACCATTTTTTATCTCCACATTCCTGCAAGAATGTTGTAATAGTCTGGCACCTTCTTGCATCACTCTTAGATCGATCTGTATGGCTCATTGCAAGCCGAATATTAAGACACACTATTCAGTTCGTACAACGACTTCACTCCAGTACGGGCCCTGGAAGACTAACTCACAGGGCTTCTTGCTGGCCGGGCACGAAGCAAGCAAAGTATTAAGTGATAAGGGTGTCCACCGTCCTTGTAGGGGTGGGNCACGAGCAGGTAGAAATACTATCGTACCTTTTAGGAATCAGGGTTAGGCGAGGTACTATTGCCTTTGTCATTCACACACTTCAATACGTACTTGAGATGTGATGTGAGTTGTATATTACTGCCTACTTGCACGATAATAGAATACGAAAAAATAAGAGAAGAACCCTTACAGATAAATTAAAAATTTTCGGTTCGTTGCCGTGGCATTATTTTCCAACTGTATGCCATAACCGAATTTTGCACTCGTCTACAAAGCAGCCAGTGTTATGTTTACAAAAAAACACCTACCTATGTTAGTCGTATTAATAATCACTCAATCATAAAAATCTCTAAATTTCCTTCGAAAGAATTTAATCTTTTAAAATTATGTCATTGTCTGAAGTAAAAATTGTGTGAAGCTTCCATACTGGCTTCTATTTCGATGTAGAACAACACGTTGTAAAATGCTTGCTTTATGTCAAAACGTAGTCAAATTGGATTTCGACCTAGTGACCAGTTTCTCGTAACTTATGTGCGCCTGTTTTACACTTATTTTCTCCCTTTCCCCCCAAAGAAAGACACCACCAACGCTCCGGCCTTTCAATTAAAAAATGTTATCATCACTCTATCAATTTCTCAGGAAGAAGATTGTGAGAGTGTGGGTAGCGCAATATGTACGAAATGTATTGGACGATATTTTAATTCCTTTTTCTCAATTCGTGACTAGCTCAGTGTTTAGTATTTGCATTAATAATAGGAATCATTATTATTGCATTATGAAAAGTAGTATGTAAATCCTACAGGTTTGGAGCATAGCTTGATTTTGTTATTTGTAGCCGAATTTCCGAATGCAAGTAGCCGTTAGACTGCTTCCGATAAGTTTGGTCGAATAGAGCTAGACAGTTGTGACGTCACTTAGACGTCATAAATACCACCGTATTGGTCTGAAAGAGTTTAATGGCTCCACTTCCTCCTAAACATTTCAATATTGGACCAGTTCTAATGTCTACTTGATGTTTAACAGGCTCAGCCAACCAGAATGGTGCTTTGTAAAAATGGCTGTTTCCGACGTTACGAAACTTTAAAATGGCGAGCAATTGCTGGAAACTAAATAAGGTTATAACGATAACTAATTTAAATAGAAGCTGTCTGAGCATGAATGCTATTTTAAGTAAACATAGCGTATTATATTAAGAACTCAGAGACATTTAATTTCAATGTGCAGGAAATATATCTGAGAAATAAAATTTAGCTGTAGTAAAGAAGTGAAAGTAAATCACAACATTTGTTACATTTTTCCCTGTAATGTAATGCACGGGAAAACAATAACAGTATCTCACTGTGAAAATAATATTTAAATGAAAATTCAGACTAGGTCCTTCCAGTAAAAATATTTGAAAGCGGGACACGTTTTCAAATGCATTCAAGATTATCTGATAAGATTTGTTGGAATGAAAATTTTTATGGCTGCATTTCGTCTTCAAATTTTTTTGTCAAATATGTTTGAAGGCGAAAATTTGGCAGAGTGACACGGGCTTAGCGTCGTGATTTCAACTTGCAGGCAAGTTGTGTGCACGACGCTGCCAACTTCGCTGCAGAAAGGTGGGCGGGGATACGCAGTTCAGTCTGGTCCGAAAAATAATTCGTCCCAGAACTTATTTTCTGTTTTGAGCGAACATACATTTTTTTTCAGCTTAAAGTTTTTTTTTATGCATCTCAGGGTTTACTACGATTATAACGGTCGCGCGGATGACCCAGGGTTACCAACTTTCCAGATTTAGCACAAGGGATAACTTCCGATAACTCGTCACATACCACACGGACCAAATTAAATATAAAAAAATAGCTATAAAACAGCTTAAATACTATCTGTTATGTGCAGAAGCCTATATTATACACCGGTTGTCATTTTCTCTGAGCATATAGCCTACAAAAACAACATATTAGTTAAAGCTATAATCATAATTCACTGTGATTTTAATTTCTCATTTATTCGGCTTTAAAACAGAAGACATCGACACACACTTTAAGGAAAGATACTGTATACACGTCGAGAAGTATTACTGCCATTAACGCACTTGTTGACGAATGTCGCTTGGCGGAGAGTGGAGTGGGGAGACTTGAGAGCGCACTTCACGTCGAGGGCGATGAGGGTGAAGCGAGGTGAGTATGGAGTAGCGCCGGAATGCAAGGGCGGGGGAAAGGGATAACCCCGAGAAAACCCGCCGACCAGTGACATCGTCCGGCAAGATTCCCACTTGCGAGGATCAGGAAGGGATCCCACCGGGAATCGAACCCGGTTCGTCTTGGTGGCAGGCGAGCGGTCTAACCACTACACCGCGGTCCCACCGCCTGTCGATGTCAGTTGTCAGTACATGTCAGTGGCCACTGGGTCAGAGCAGCAGAGTTGACGTACTTGCGTTCTCGGAAGTAATACGTTACTGACAATGTGTTTATTAATATTCGCCTTATTTTTGAAGACGTCTGAGATAGGTATTAGTAGATGCCATCCCGTCCTATGTACACACATGATAATTCTGTCAGCTTCAGGACCCGGGATACGGGAAATCCCGTGCAACACGGGACAGTTGGCAACCCTGTGATGATCGTACTCCGCCCACATTACAGCAGCGAAGTAACAGACCACTACAGCCCCATTCACAAGTACCCTGCGGAATAAACACTCCATAATTATTCCAAACTCCATGTAAAAACACCGCGAAGCTCTTCCTTATGCAAATAGAAATAGAAAATATAAGATTACTTATAACCTGGAATGTTTCTTACGGAAGGTGTGCACTTCTGAGAACCAATGTTTCAAATTATTTAAATTATTTAATTTTTATAATATTAGAGATGAAGCACCAAATTATTATCGTATAGTGTATAGTGTCTTCTTCAGTTGAGATGTGAAATCTGTGTAATTTGATGAAGGAAATAAGGAATAAGTTACCAACCTTTTTACTAAGTATACAAAATATTTTTTAACCGTGGGCTGAAATAAAATTTTATATGCTGAGTATAAACTATCACGAGTAAATAAGGGAGAAACAAATGTCTCTACTGGATGCAACTCTCTCACGCTAACGGTTCTCGAATAAACAGCAACAAAATTAAAAATGGCGCTTTTTTTGTCTGCCTTCTTACAACCTGTCAAGCAGGTTTTTTTAATTTCTCGATGAAAGGGAACGACGTTACTCATCAAATTTTCACTTAAGATATGACTGGGACTCAGTTTCTTCACAAGTAATTTATAATAATTTTGAAACGAGGTCATTTTGAAAATGATGATTTTTTTTTTTTTAAGGGCGGATGTGGGTCATGAGTCGTACGATGTTTTCTTTCTCATTTTACACATGAAACCGCGTCACGGTTTTCACCTGAAGTTCAGGATAGTCCCGTAGAGCGCACACCTGCCTTGAGCCCCTCCAAGTTGTGAGTAGGTAGAAAGCGAGCTCTCGGCGCCAGTTTAACTCGCCTGTGACACGGGCGAGTCTATTAAGGAGGTACTGAGACGCGCGGAGCCAGGAATGAAGCTGGAACGACAGACAGAGATGTGGGGTGGATGCGAAGGCTGTTCACGGTAAACTGCTGCTTGAGATCTTCTTGTACGAACGTTATGTATTCTTCCGCCACGAATACAGTTCACGTTTCCCTAAGCCTGATCACTTTGTTCATGCGTCGGTCAAGTGAAACTGTGAAATTATTAGAAAAGTAAATGTTTTCCAAATTTTGTAATTCTTACACTTCTAAGCATAAAAAAAAAACAGAAAGCAAAACAAATTATTTTAGTAATCACGAATGTTTACTTAAAACTTTTAATTAAACGTTAATACGCGGAACTACTTTTTCTCCATCGTTACCAACTTTATTGGGCGCGCGTCAGAAAATGCGCCTGTTAAAATGTCTGCAGGTAGGGGCAATGCTTAATTAACTACTAACAGCCTATAGGCTATCTACAGGCAATCCTAACCGNCCAGTGTGTTATAGGAGCATAGGTTTCCGGTCTCACAACACTAAGGTCATCCGGTGGCATATGAGGGTTTGGCGGCGGCAGTCATTCACCGCGAGGTAAAATCTCTGCAAGGCTACATAAAAGACAGCTGGCGTGGATTACCCCCCTAGGTGCAAATCCGCACCCCTTCAAGAGCTCAATGGGCAAAGCCATACCCACGTTCTCTACAGGCAATCCTAACAACCTGTAAAATGGGGGGAAACCTGCGGCAGAGCGCGGCATAGGAGCGGGGATGCGAATACTGCATTCTCCAGACCGGAAACAGAAAACCTGGCTGCTCACGACGCCATAAATGGCGTCGGGGGAGGGGGGGTTGGGTGGAGGGTCCTGGTGGCTACAACCTCCTTCCCACTTCGCGGCCGAAGCATAACGAAGGATGCTTCGGGTGTTTGTCGGGAGGGGAGGGGACCTCTGATGGCCAAGCACCGCATTATCACATCATCACCCATGAAATCATATAACATGTCCATTCGTTTCACCAAGTTCATTAAAATCCCAGGTAAGTGCAGAGGCAGTAAGGGGGAAGCATACTGACCCTGCAATCATCCATGAGTAATATTTTTTTGGTAAGGGAGCGGGTCCCCCTTAATTTTAGCGAGTTTAGCGAGTGAACAGCCTACAGCATGGGTCAGCTTCTCAGTGACCATCTGGTCCCAGCATTGAAGTAAGCCGTTAAGGCGGTCACTTGGGAGGGGTGTGTGTTTGTGTCGGTGAGGCGAATTGTTGAAGCGTTGGGGCAGCGGTGGCGCAGTGGCTAGGGCGCTCGCCTCCCACCACAGCGATCCGGGTTCGATCCCCGGCGGGTTCACTCCCGGATTTTCACATGTGGAAATCGTGCTGGACGATGCTTGCCGGCGGGTTTTCTCGGGGTACTCCCGTTTCACCGCTCTTGCATTCCAGCGCCGCTCCATTCTAGGGTCTCACTTCTGTCATGCCCGGGGATGACGGTCACCTACGGGTCCCAGCTGGAAAGACCGTCACTCGGAGGGTGTTGCCTTGCCCTGGGTGCACTCCCCACACGCCATTCTTATTATTGAAGCGTTAAGGCGACGCCGGCCGGCTAATGTACAGCGATATCGCCTCTACTGGCGTGCTGTCTTTCCGTCGGCGAATCGCCTGGGCGCGACTTTATGCCAATAAGGACAAAATAGTAATAATAAGTTATTTATTGAGTTTATTTAAAGATTTTACTCGGAAAGGAAACTAAAGTTTTTATTTTCCTTTGCACATCTAAAAAAAAAGTCGTAAAAAACTTATTTAGTCGATAAATCACCACTCCACCGAAATCAAGTTAATTTGTGGTGTGAGATTGATTGAACACAAAGACGAGCAGAGTATATACGCTATGAAGCATACTTTATATGTACACGTTCTGTGCACACGTCTCTTATGTACACGAGATTGATGATAAACCAAGCCTTACAGATATTTTTTTAATTTTTAATTTTTATTATTTAGAATTATTCGTATTTACACAACGCGCAGGCCAATGTAAAGTCACCTCGGAACAAGTCCCACTAGGTCGACTAATAAAAATTCGGTTTCCAATTTGTCTGCCGGTTGTCCTGTATTGATATCTAAGGCACATGCTCGTTGTTTTACGCCTTCAAATTCTAGTGCAGTTCTGTCCAAGTATAACGTTCCCAAGGTAGACAGGATGTACATATCTGAATTCGACCGACACTTCGGCTGCAGGTTAATCACGAAAATAGTAGGAGAAAACCACCTATAGTCTAAAGTGAATTCTAATGGCGAACGACCTATGGTCTAAAGTGACTTCTAAGGGCTGTACACATCTTTGTAGTTGGACCTGAAGCACTAGTTTAATACAACCATCGGAGAAATATTTTAGGCAGAACAACAAGGGCCTGAATAATGTGTAATGGAACAAAGCTCTCACCGCCATAACATTATTTCTTGTAAATAATCACTATTGCTACCATTATTTCGAACTAACCTGCATGACGCGGTAGCATATTTAGGATTTAAATGATGGATTATTAATCCGCATGTCGCAATTAACGGAAAAGATTGTCTTGTGTAAGTACATTATGCCTAACCCTTTTACGAGTAATATTCGTATTTTACTTTCAAAACAATACTTACCAATATCTGGCAGGTGAGCAACAAGCACACACACACACAATAACAGACTGTTGCGGCTGTCGAAGGGCAGGGGAATATTCCAGACAGTGGTAGATAACATATCACGTTTACCATTGTTGACCACGTGACTTTGACACTTGTGCTGGCGTAGGGTAGATCAATGCGCAGACGACGGAAGACCAGTCTGCCTCATCTTCAGTCTATGACTGTGCAACATGTTGGTGGCCAGTGACGCCATTTTGTAGGCGCGCGGGACTGGAGTTAGTTGTGCAAGCCGCCATTTCACTTGTACATCCTGCGGTGGTAGGAAACATACGTGCTTTGTCGTAATTCCAAGATTGATAAACAAAATGCTCANTATATATATATATATATATATATATATATATATATATATATATATATATATATATATTTATTTATTTATTTATTTGGGTGGCTGTTAATAACGAGGTCTCGAGAGCAGATGAGGGTGAAATGAGACATCGCGGTTAAGAGCAGCCCAAATATATTCCGTCACTCACAGAGATTAAGGAAATTAAATTTTCCTGCCAGTGTTTTGTAAGCAAACATGACACAGGAAATTACTTCCTCCTGTGTTTAATAAGAGGAAATACGAGACACGACGTTGTCGACAAAGAACTTGCACACACTTCTCACGCAAGGCCAGTTTCTTCTGGTACCCAAGGCGAAATAACTGCCCAACATCCTTCCTGCGTGTCCTTCTTCATATCCTTCCACATATCCTTCTTCATACCCTTCCACACCTCCGTAATCTCCCTTGCACACGTCTTCAATACTGTCGGCTCTCAAGACATCGATGTCGAGAGCCATCCAAATCTCTCCTCACTTTAATTATATATTTAGAAAAAATGTTTTGTTGGATCAAACGAAGTTTGTTTGGCGCCACCAAATTAATTGTTCGTGTAGGTACAATTAAATATTTTGTCGTTGAAACCTAATTATTTTGTCGTTCTTATTTGGTTGCATGAAACAAAATTTGATTTGGTGTAACTAAATATTTGTTTTGCTCTGCGTACGTTAAGCTATTTCGATTAATACAAAGAAGTTGAAAACGCGACAGAAATTCGAACCTAGATCACCTGTGCCCGAGCACTATATGACTTAGAAAACTCAGCTAAATTAGCTACTGATGAAATTGGAATGTTTTAAAATATATATACATATATTTCAAATCCTGGACAACGTGCGCAAATAAATATTTCAAGTTTTACGGCTTTACTTGTTGGTTTCCCGTTGAACTTGATTTATAAAGTTATTAATGCCATTATTAAGCATAAATAAATGCACCAAGGAGCACTGTCATTATACTAATTGACACAACAAATACAAACGAACTCTCGAGTTGTATTTTCAAACGAAGGCAATCGAACGAGTGGCCAAACAAATGTATACAGTTGATTCAACAAACTATTTTGTCTACAGTCTAATTTATTTTAGAGAAACACAGAGTTTTTTTTAATTAAGCGTGTCTTTTGTTTTAAAAAAAATGTATTCTGTTGCTTTTCAATTTTGTTTACTCAGCGAAATATTTTGTTGGGGAAACTAAATATATTCCTGGCCCTGTGAAAACCAATATTGTGCTGGCTGGAACAAGCCTTACTCTCGGTGTACGCCCGAGTGAAGCTCGGAAAAGCAAATCTGTGGGATCAATATCTATAATCCTGAAGATACAAATCACACAGATATACTTTCACTGTTTTCATAGTTTTTATGATGATTTTACAACACCTCTTTGTCTCATAAACAGGCATCGCCGTGAATACAATACTGAGTTTCGGTATAACCAAACAAATGAGCACGCTGAATTGTATAGGTTGTTCACGGTAAAGTATGCACTTTTGAAACGAATCTTTGAAAAAAAAAGTCGCCGTCCACAACCGCTTACATGATACAGTGCACACCGGCAGGCAGATTCGCAGTTAAGTTGGCAGCGCGATTTAACGACAACGGTTCTAACACTGGACGTTGTATGGCAGGTGCGATGTTTGAATGCGTGGCTACTGCTGTCAGTGTTTCCTACTTCATACACGAAAGAGCATAAATGTGCACGTTATCAGCTAATTTACTTTCCGAAAAATTCCTGTTTCATTTGGATGAGGCATGGATAAAGTGAGCAGGCCCAAGGAAACGTTGATTTTGCATGTGACAGAAGGATACAACTTGA
This sequence comes from Clitarchus hookeri, assembly GCA_002778355.1. Classification (NCBI taxonomy): domain Eukaryota; kingdom Metazoa; phylum Arthropoda; class Insecta; order Phasmatodea; family Phasmatidae; genus Clitarchus; species Clitarchus hookeri. Next base: position 468,228 of record NQII01001150.1, on the reverse strand, counting down.
GAAGAAAAGTCGATCCCGAGCAGGGCTTCCTAAATCGCTCATTTTAACGTGAGCCAATTTAACAGAACGATAAGTGAAAAAGAACATTTGATTGGAGCACGGTCAACTCTGTTTTTCCACTGGCAGACAGCCAGCCAGTAAAAACATCGCTCAGTGCAGTAAGGCCGTCAGGGGTAGTTAAGCGCCAATAGGGCAGCGGCAAGTGGGAAAACAGAGACCTGCAGAATTTGTGTTAATGCAGTGGTGGATGTAGGTTGGGTGGAGCGGGGGAGTGGGAGATCCCCGAGAAAACCCTGCCGATCAGCGGCATCGTCCGGCACGATTCCCACGTGCGAATATCCGGGAGCGACCCCGCCGGGAATCGAAACCCGGTTCGCCTGGGTGGGAGGCGAGTAGTCTAGCCACTGCACCACCGCGGCCCCTGCTGGACCAGTCACTTCTGCATTGTCGAGTGTTCCGTAGCGCTGGTGTCGTCCCTTCCACACACTGCGCATGCGCGTATCGTCTAGCTATATACAAACGCAAGGTACATAACATAGTGTTACGAACTAAGCTTTTCAGCTAGCTCGTACTTGAAAGTATTTAGGGACGTAGCTCAATAATGACTCATGATTCGGCAGAGCACAACAGCATCTGATGAGTTTTATTAACATTAGAATTTATACAGTAGCCATTTAAATTACTATTGATCGGGGGAGCTTTTAATTGAATACCAAGATGATTATTACGGAAATTACATTATGATTCACGTCATTTTAATTAAACCTAACTGGAAAGTCATCACCTTGTTGTAGCCGGAGGCTGATTCTGCGAGACGGTTAACGCCGGCCGGACACACCCATCTTCCTGGTCTGCTTCGCTGGTCGGGTCGCCCAAAGGACTAAAGACGAAAAGACGCTCGTTTCGGGTGTTACGCCGGCCTACATCAAGCGCGTGGTTCTGCGGCCCCGCTCAATGACCGGTGGAGGGGATTTCTGCAACTGTCTTCTTTCGCAAGGATCGACGACCAAAATGGTGGCATTGCGATCCTGCCCGTTTCCAGGTTTGATGCTTGAAGGTGCGATCGTGCAAGCCGTTCAGCTAAGGCCTGATCACACCATAACGACATGCGCGGTGGGGACAGGCATCGCCAGTGTGGAGTGTGACGTGTTGTACGACTCGGCGATGCGAGGGCGGTGTTGGAGCCGACTTGCAACACTTGCTAATTAATGCGTGGAAGTAAGCCCCAGTTGTTCAGAAGGGTAGGAAGAGACAGGCGAGGCGGAAGAAGATAGTGCCCGCCTGCCCACCCGGGTAATTAGTAGGCGTGCGCGAGACGTGAGTTAGTTCGCACGACCGGCCTCATTACCGCCTCCTTCATCCCGTGAAGAAGTGTTGACCTGCGTCGCCAGCACGCCGAATACTATGTGGTATAGGCTGTTCACTGTCAAATGACCACTTTTGGAAGCCCTAGTTATTATTTTATTCCAGCCATTTTTTTAATCCTTTAACCACCTTTCTAAAATTAAAACTGCAATGTAAGTAATAAACTAAGTGTGTATATTCCACGGCACACGGAAGTTAACGCCTAAGGTTAAAATAAAATATATTTATTGATTATTATTCCAAATGAGAAGGCTTTCAAAAGTGCTCACTTCCCCGTGAATGGCCTATACCCCAGGGCACCATAGACTAAAGATGAGGTAGACAAATATCGCTGGCTCCGCACAGTCAATCTCCGTGTCCCAACATTGAACTCATTTTCTGCCAACACGACTAGCAAAAACGGCGTGGATTGGATTCGAGGTTATAACACTGATTAGTAAACAAGTGATTTTAGATGTCTGTATACTTCCTCTAACAAATTTGTCATGCAGTTTGATTAAATTCAAATCGGTAAAAGTATTTTATTCGTATAATAGTGCTTGTCATTTAAAAATTAAGATATAAACAAACACGTTCGTCACTGTTGAACATGTGACTTTGACAGTTGTGTTCCTTTGAGGTAGGTCAATGTTGGGTACATGCGCGGAAGACGAATAAGCGGTCTATCTCATCTTTAGCCTATGCAGGGCACAGGATGTTCCCGGCAAATCGAGCACTTTTGAAAGCCCTGCTTAATATATACTTGTATGCACATCGTGTATTCATACGCCACATGTAAATTTTTCATTGCCACGGACTTCATTACTTTATTCGTGCGTCGGTCACCTGACACTGTGAAATTTATAGAAAAATAAATATTTTACATATTTTTCTAATTCTTACATTTATAAGCGTTAAAAAACAACCGAAAGCAAAATAAATAATTTCAATATTCACAAATATTTACCTAACACTTTTAATTCAACGTTGAGACATGGAACTGCTTTCGCTCCATCGTTGCCAACTTTACTGGGCACATGCCTGACACCGTTCCCCGTTAAAATATGTACACTCAGGCGCAGTGATACTAAATGGGCTGACGTAGAGACTACGCAGAACCATAAAAAAGGGCCTAAACACCCACAAATCATGTTATCTGCTGTTCACGGCTTGCTGAGCATTTTTCGTTGCTCTGCCTAGGATATACTTGAAGTCCATTCATGGTTACTACTAATTTTTCTTGAAACCCTGCTTAAGTCATATTTGCATGATATCCCTCCGCTTCTCGTGAACAAAGCTTAACCAAGTCTTGTCGATTACACCAAAGGGACAGCGCACCGCATTCATACGCACTCAGTTTAATAATCTTTTGCATGAGAACTATTTATTACTAGGCATTACCAACATACCTATTTTCTCGCTGTTTTAATTAATATTAATTATAAATTAAATATAATTTACAAGTAAAATATACATTAAATTTTAATTTAACTAAAAGTAAGGCACTTTAAAAGTTAACACAAGTATAAAACGCTTGTGATACATAAAGTAATTATGGCACAACCATACACATCATACATGGCGCGATTTTCCAAAGGTTTGATTCAAAAAGTGTGAAAAAACCGCGAATTGACTACGAGGTGTATTAAAAAAATAAGGTGACTTTGAAAAATTTGAGGGCTACGTACATTCGATTATCGATTGTTTTTATTGTTACGTTGGTACACATGTCCCTAACATATGTTGAAATCGCCGTGTCCGTCTTCGACCGAGCCACTCAGGACTAAGTAACTCCGACACCGAACCTTCGTGATTCGTGCGCAAACTGTTAACACGGGCCAGAACATTTTTTAGCCAATCAAAGAAGCTGGACGACCCTACAGTGCTTTGGACTGTATCGTGTCTCTAAATCTTTTCGCGAAATATCACTGCCCCTACCAATAAGCCATTTATTTCTCTTATGAGTATACAACATCAGGAAAAATATTTAATGCGGACATAATTTTAAACATGATAATTTTATAAAGACGTCAAAACATATGGCTAAATTTTATAGATAATTTTTTGCTGATATCTTTTATAATAAGGAAATCGGCAGAGAAAATCGCATCAGAGTGTAGTATATTAGCGTTTCTTCCCACTTTTTAAATCAAACCTTTAAAAAAATCCCCCTACATACGACGTGCTTGGTTGTTTGCTAACTATGTCCGTTATAACAAGTGTTTTATACTTGTGCTAACATTAATGTACCTTATTTTTGGTTAAACTGAACTTTTACTTATAATATATCTTTAAATTATAATATATCGCTTATAATTAATATAAATAAAAAAATTGAAAAAATGGATGTGTTGAGTCTAGTAAGGAATAGATTAATGATAAAACATTAATAAAATGAATAATCATTAATGTGGTGCGTCGTCCTTTTGGTGTAATTCTCTTAAGTGAGCACTTTTGAGGCCCTAGTCACCTTTTCCTTTTAGTCATTTTTTTATCCTTTGAACACCATTTAAAATAAATATTGCCGTGTAAGTAATAAACACAGTGTAAATATTTCACCGGACTCAAAAGTTAACGTCTACGGCTAAAATAAAATATATTTATTGATTATTATTCCAGAAGAGAGGGTTTCAAAAGTGCTCACTTTACCATGAATAGCCTTTATTGCATGGCTAGGCTTTGTCAGCATGAGGCGGAGAAATATCGTGCAAGTATAACTTCAGCAAAGTTGGAAGTGACCGCGAAAAGCGTATATTCTTAGTCACTCTGTGGTGTGGCCTGCCGCTGTGGCTGCTCTGGCGGGCGTGTTGAGAGACACGCGGCGCCTTGTTGGGGCGTGTTGAGAGATACCTTGTTGGGGCGTGTTGAGAGATATACGGCGCCTTGTTGGGGCGTGTTGAGAGACACCTTGTTGGGGAGTGTTGAGAGACACGGGGTGCCTTGTTGGGGCATGTTGAGAGACACCTTGTTGGGGAGTGTTGAGAGACACCTTGTTGGGGAGTGTTGAGAGATATAGGGCGCCTTGTTGGGACGTGTTGAGAGACGCGCGGTGCCTTGTTGGGACGTGAGAGAGGAAACGGCAGCTTGTCCCAGCAATGTGGTCGTTAGCAAAACGCCCCTCACTGTGTCCGCTGGAGGTCGACGACCGCCTACGTGAGTGAGGGGCCGGGAAATACAACTGCGTCTTCGAAACTAGTTGCTGGCGTGATCGCGGACTGATTTTTGACGGAAATAACACTACATATTCCGAAAGAGAGTTAGACTTTTGTATGATATGCTAGTGAAATAGGACACAAGAAATAGTGCGTGAAAGCTTGCCAGATTAGTTCACAAACAAAACATTGCAGAAAGACGAGCACTTCAATTTGCATAATGCTATTCGCCACTATTACTGCCTGTAAATGACCCGACACACAAAGTCGGCGGAGAGGGCAACGGTGGTGTTTAATTATCAAGAAAAATTACTGATCAGCAAATAAAATCGGAACTTATATTAGACTTAATTCATAGAAAGTGGTTTAAAACGGTAAGGTGATTCATAAGTATAAATTGAAAGAATTTTGATTACAATACTGGACTCGGAAATTAATATAAATTAACATGTACTGCTCTTTGATGAAATTACGCGAAAACATATTAAAATTACAGCAATGAATTTAGCTCAGTTAATCGGTAGAGTATTCAAAACTGGCATTCAAGTTTTCCACGGGCAAAATCTTGTTTTGACCGGGAGTAAATTATTTAAAAGTTAAATCAAAGCAATGTCTGTCTCTCCGCGCTATGACGAAACATTATCGTCGAGACTCGGCTGTTCAAATTTGTATTGAAAACGTAGACTTTGTCGAATACTGTAGATGTTCCATCTTCTTCTGCAGCAAAATAAAAAAATAATGTACGTTAATGCGGTCCTCTTCTGGGCTTGAACCTACCCTACCAATAATAAACGACACAGGCCTATATGGGCCTTCTAGAGTCCTATCATCATATTCTCGTTCGCGGTTGCACTATTTAATTTCATTAGAAAAAAAACACGGGATAAATAATGTTCCGGGCACTCTTCGCCCATATGCGACAGTGTATACTCGGGACTCGCACATTCACTTAAGTTGCAAATAAATATCTAGCAGCCTGGACGCACGGCCTGGCTGGTAATACATCCCGACAAAACAATATGGTTGTCTGGTTTCATCTAAAAGTTCTTAAAATAAAATATTTCAAACAATATACATATATATATATTTTTTTTTTTTTTCAAAACGGCGTTATTACGGCCGAGTTGCCAAAACGCGTTATTCAAAATTATATAAGTTTAAGATGTATATTACGATTGCCAATTATTTTCCATATTGATAAAATTTCCTTTCTGACATTAACTCAGCAGTAAAAATTACCTTTAAACTTTACTACAGAAAATCGAAGAAGCAAACGTATGTTAAACAAATAAAACATTTGTAACTTTTCGTACTTAAAAAAAAAAATGGTACTCTCATTATAAAAATCGCGTACGTATAAACGCAAAATAGATACGTCATTCCAACGTAAACAAACGCCTAGCGGCTTGCGAATGTAAAAAGTCAGCATAAAAGTTGTTGTTTCTTACGTGTCTCCCTCAACAACAATAAGACAAAAATTAATTTATCAACACAATTACTTTGAAATTGCAGACGTTACAAGACTGTTAAAATTCCCGTACATTAACGGAAATAATAACGGAAATTAACAGTTAATATAAAGAAAACGCTCCACAATGACAAATAAACGGAACTAAGCTCCGTACATACGGAACACACAGACTCTTAGTCCGGTCAAGTTAGCTCAAAAAATAAGGGTAAGATTACAGACATTCACATAGAGCTAAACATTGTTACGAACGTTGGGAACACCATTGTAAATGAAATGTGAAAAGTCCCCATCGTTCCCACATATGCAAAAAAATTTATTCAAGGTCAAAGTTCGCAAATATGTTTTTTTTTTCATTTTTCAGCCAAACGGTAAGTTTTATCATAAAAATAGATCAGGTAAAAATTGTAGATTATGCAATTATCTATAAAAATTGTTCTTACTCCTTTTTTCCTAAGAGTCACCATTTCTGAGATATAACGATTCAGTGGAGTGGAGAGGTTTGGGCGGCTTTTAACATCGAGGTCTTGAGAGCCGATGAGGGTGAAGCGAGGAGATTATGGAGCAGCGACGGAATGCAAGGGTTGGGGAAACGGGAGATAACCCTCCGACCAGCGGCCATGTCCGCCACCACGTGCGGGGATCCGGGAGCGACCCCGCCGGGGATCGACTCGTGGTGCGACCACCGCGGCCTCGACAAGTATGGGGGCGCGGGCCGAGTGTGAGCTGCAGGTGGGCGGCGAGCAGTCGCCGACGGGAGTTGTCGCGGTAGCCCCCGCAAGTCCGCGGCGTTTTTTTATTCTAACCTACTCTAAAACTAAGTGTTATGTTAGTCCGCGGTAGGAACGGGATTATTGCGTCTCTGGGCTAACCTCTTACGCTTACAAGGGAAGGAAAAAACATGCAAGGAGACGTGCATCGCGGCAAAGAGGGATTGGGGTTCCCATGGCCGAGTTTGGCCATGAAAAACCTACCTGATGTACTTATAGTTAACTAACTACATCTAGAATAAAAAGGGAAAAACCGGCAGAGACAACGTAAAAACCCTTTCGACAGGAAAGAATTAAAAATTGTTACATGCATTATGAGAAAATGCTGCAGGAGAAAGATAGGTGTGTACCATGCTCTTTATTATTGGGAGAGGAGAAACTAGTAGAGAGGTGGCGAGGACAAGTCCGCGGCAGACCTGGGTGCGTGTGTTGTCCGGCTCAAGGCCGCACACAGGTCAGCGACACGTGGGTGGTGCCTCCCACTCCACACCTGCACCAGGTGTCGGCGCGGGTGCCTACACGCTCTCCCTCGACGTAGTCCGTCCACGGTTACCTGAAGCCCTGCTGCACCTGCGTCACCAGGGCGTTCCTCCGCCTCGTGCGGACGTAGCTTGCATTCCGGCGCTGCTCCATCCTCACCTCGCTCCACCCTCGTCGGCTCTCAACTCCTCGATGTAGAGAGCCGACCAACTCTCTCCACTACTCCACTCCAGTCTTCGTGTGCGAACAAATTGCGCACGTGTGAAACAGTTCGCAACACACTGCAGCCCAGTTTGCACGCGCCAGTTAGACAGGCGCCTTCGAGAACACAATATGATATATAGAACTCTGAAGATAATAAATTGTAATTAAAATCGCGGGCTGTTGCCTTTCTTCGTCTGATATGAGAGGTGGTGTATTATTCTTTCTTCCATATTTATTTAGTATTCGGCCTGGCATGCTATCTTGGTTATGTTAGAGTCTTATATCATATTTCGTAAGATATATTGACCGTGCTCATAATGACACATACATTTCTTCACCAAAGTAAAAAAAAAATCTGCCCAGATTTCGAGTACCCGTTCGGACAAGCGAGCTAATGGCGTGTAGTGATCACGCTGAACTGTTCCCTTAATAGTATGTCTGAGACCAGTGCCCCAACTTGCGAGGGCTCCCCCTCTTCCTCATGTCTGGGACGATGCTTGCAAACAAAGTGTGCGACGAAGACACGCGGAAGATTTTACTGGGCCTAAATAACGCACGAACACCTGCGTTGACAACCAAAACAACAGTTGTTAAATATCGTGTGCCTTGTTTTTAGTTCTAAGCACATATCAGCACTTTAAGGGGCCTGTCTACCAAGCCTGCAGCTGCAGCCACGTAAGATTAGATGGGGAATCGATGTTACAGAAATTTCATTACTGCATCAATTTTAAGATAACGGTTTCAAACAAAAAGTATCCTACGTGATAGTTCTTAAAAAAAAATACTGGTACGTTAAGAAATTTTAGCAATTTTTATGTTAAGTATTTTTTTCTAAAACTTAAAATCAAAATTTACATTTTATAAAATAATCATTACAGTAGGGAGCATAAATTAGGTTGAAGATCCCGATAATACATTTTTTTTTTGTTCAGAGAATTGTTATTTAATTTCACTTCGTTTCCATTATTTCGCGAGTATTTAACTCGGTTTCCAACTTCCACGAAGGTTGCCGGTCGAATTACACCTAACCTAGTATATCAGGCTGGAAATACGTTAATTCTGACCGTCGCTAGAAAACAAAGTAGGCAGCAGAACACAGCGCTCGTACCCAGTCTCGCGCAGATTAAGTCAGCGCATGCGCACACCAGAGGCCACGCCAGAGGAACCGCCCCCTCACCGCACCTCTGTAACTCAGGTGTTCTGTGGCGTGGTGCTGGTACGGAGGGATGGGCGGTAACCAGTCTCCCGTGGAGACGAAGCGACAACTGGGTTAATGGAAGGCCGGTGTCTCGAGTAAAGAAGGACACACACGCTCGCTGGAGGGTCGAGGAGGTACATTCTTGCAAGGTGCAGTCTGTTTGAAGTGTAGTGTTGCTCCCGGAGCAGGTTTGTCCACGTGCTGGCCGCCGGCTGTGGAAGACTGCCCGCTGTGTCTCGAGTAGTGTGGCGAGATCTCCCCTAGCCGGCCCACGCGCGACCACTCCTGCTCTTGCCTCGGCTGTGGCATGTCCGACACTTCTCAAATCGATCTTAGGAAAATAAAACAATGCCGTGCTCATAGCCACGTGTATTCCAGTGGCATAGCACAAGGTTTTTAGCCGGGGAAGTCTGAGGGATACAGACACTGCCATTTAACGTTATAAGACGACGTCACCAAGCCAGATTCCGCAATCCTATACCCAGTGTGGTACACATTTCCTCCTCCACCTAAGACTTTATGGTATTGCAAGGGGATTTACCATTCCAGATCTCAAACACAAAGGCACTCGCAGTAGGCCAGTACACACATACACACATACTTACATAGTCATCACATTAGCTCCAAATCACAAACGTTCTGCTGTGTCGTACTGGCCAGGTCATACACGTTGTCCCAAACCATTTGTAACATTCGTCACCCGACACTATTCTATCAGCTGCAGTTGAATGCGGTCCGATAGAAAGAGACACGCCCTTTCCAATCGCGGTGGGTTGGCGTGGATACCACCCACCTCACCTGTCGACAACACGTGCAGGATTGAACCTGCACGCGCCACCTTGGTGGGGCCGAGGCCTTTCCAACCTCTACGAACGCTCTTCGTGAACGGGACGCTCTCACTAGGCGGGCCAGACCGCCGTCACTTCTCAGGCGAGCATCACGGCCCTTAGTAGCCGTCCGCCAGCACGGGCGACTCGTCGCTTGTTCCACCAGGATGCACTCTGGGTGACCAGTCACTCTCCCTCGGGGCGTACTAAAGCCGACTACTCCGGCCGGGGTGCTGACCTCCAGTGATGGCCGTCCAGGCAACTACCCACATCCAGTCCTCCTCCCAAGGAGGAGATTCAACCAACGCCACCCAGAGTCCGACACGCGAGCGACTAGCCGTGACTTCTCACAGAGTTGTTACCCAGATGGCCCGACCCCTCCAGGGCGCCTCACAGTCCCGTCACAGCAGCTCCGCCACTCCGAGACCTGCCCAACACTGCAGCCCCCTGGTCCGGGACTGCGCACTCGGCTCGCGGGTCATCGCCGCAGGCGAGAGACCCACGCGCGTGGACCTCGCCGTGCCAGTGCACGAGTGGGGCCAGCACTAGTCCACAATCGTCCTCACTCCGTCGTCCACGGCGCAGGTGCCATGTTTCCAGCCCAGACCTCGAGGAGGTGGAGATGGACTTGAGCCTTGACCAGAGTAGCATCCGTAGGAAGTGAATGCAGTGCGTTGTCCCTCTAGTGCAATCTTCTATACTCTCGGTTAAGCTTTGTTTGCACGAGGCGGAGGAATAGCCTGGAAGTAGAACGTCAGCAGAGCCTCGGAAAAGTTTGAAGTTACCATGAATGGTCAGAGACCTGAAAAATTCGCGGATTCATTTCGGGACAAGCTAGAATTGAAACACATGCATCTTAGTGTTACTTCTGCAATTGGCTCACGACCTATTTGACACCTCCTCCAGAACTGTGGGCCAATAGTAAACAGGCAACAAAATGCTGTCCCAATCACGACCTCTCACTGTGAAAGCAGACAGCCAATGAGCAGTTAATATCTCTTTGAGTGTGCAAACAAATATGGAGTCTAGTCTAAAGGTCAATGAACCCGCGATTTTTTCCTGTCTCTATGAATGGAATATACTTGACGAGATGGCATAAGTGGGTAATACTCGTTACACGTAAGACAAGCGGAATTCAATTTATAAATCGAACGCGCAACTGTGTGTGGTACTCCCGGGATGTGAAGTAAGACCTCAAGAGTCTGGTTCACAGCCGTCAATAATACCCCAGATCTTAGATTACAAAGCTATTAAAATGAGTCGTGGAGTTTTATTAAAATCGTGCCAAAGCTCGCGAAGTTAACCGGTGTATCGTGACGTTCAACCGCAAGGTACAGTAAGTTTCGTCAGCCCGTGTTCGGTAGAAGAAATCATTTTTAAACGATTATGGTTAAACAGGGAGGGGTGGGTGTACAGCAAGTGCTGGCGTAAGTTTCACGTTGGAAATTGTCAGTAAATTTGCCACATCAGTGAATAAGAAAGCACAATTGTTAACTTTATACTCACCCATGTCGTTTAAATTTCAGTTTCACAGTTAGTGAGACCAAATCTGGTACTGCCATGCTATAAGTGGCAATCGTTCACATACCAAAAATAATTTATTTTTTTTAATATCCTACTACCACCTGTTTTGCAACACGTCATACGCGAACAAGTACTCTTGGCATAATAAATGACATATTAACCCAAGTACACTCGTTCACGTATGAAGTGTTGCAGAAAAGGCCAAACCATGGTTGGTGCTGCACAAAGTCAGAAGCTCGCACCAATACGGACAGAGTATTTCCTCTGGTTAATGCTACTGTCTGCTTCCGGCACACCGGAATTTTGCTGCCGGTGCCATTAACCAATATAAATTATTCTTTTGACAATGTCCATCCTGTAAGTTATTAAACGTATTTGTAAGTGCTTGTCATAGCGAAAATCTCCTCTTTTGCAACAGCCGTAACGAAAAACTAATACGTAAATTAAGCAGTTAAGCGTGGAAAAGTGAAACGTTGGTGGGTATCGTGAATTGCAGCCTTACAGGCCAGCAAAATGGCGTTACTGGCCAGCAACATGGCGGCACGTCGTTCGCCAGTCAGCGCCTAGAAAGCGATTGGCCAGAAGGAAGCCCGAGCACCAGGGAACCTCCCTCAACGTGAACACGACCAATGAGCGACTGAGTAGACTTAAGAGCGTTCGCCGCGTGAAAATTTGTTACTTCATATTTGTGCCGCGTACTATATATATATATATATATATATATATATATATATATATCTGTTCAAATTTAAGACAATATCTGTGGCTACTTTGTCCTAGCAAAAATAAAAAAAAATCGCCCGCATAGCTTTACCATAAATCCGTGTCAGAATCACAATTTTAATGTTTTAGAAATGTCCATATAATGAATATACTCTATTTACGATTACTTCCATCTTTTCTGAAGCCCTGCTAAAGTTCTACTTTCAGGATATTCCTCCACCTCATGAAAACAAAGCTTAGAATATGACACCAGACGGCCAACGCACCGCATTCATGCGCACTCGGTGTAGTAATATTTTGCATAGGAACTATTTATTACTAGGCATTACCAACACACCTGTTTCCACTCTGTCTTTATTCATATTACTAATATGAATAAAGACAGGCCTGTTTTTCGCGAAATGATTTACGCAGAGCCTAGGCTTCAATATCCTACATCCAAACTCACAACCTTCCTTTGGCTATTGGCCGCCTGGCTTTGTGTAAAGACTGACTCCTACATGAGTGAACCAATCAGAAGTACGTTTCACCGATACCGACCGTCCGTGATTCGCGGGCAGACAGTTAAGACGCGTAACAATATGAATTACCCAGTCATGAATGTGGCACTGGGCTAAAGTGTTTCGGAACACGACTTGTCCTGAAATCTTTTCGCGTAAAACAGGCTCCCCTATATATTAAGTTATAAATGAAATGTTACAATTTATGCATAAAATATAAGTAAAAAATTAATTTAACCAAATATCAGGTACTTTTATGTTAAAACTAGCATAAAAGCTTGTGATACTTGCAATATTTAAGAAACAACCAAACACATAATACATGGGGTGTTTTTTTTTCAAAGGTTTGATTTAAGAAGTGTGAAGAAACCGCGAATAAACTATACTAACTCATGCACAGAGTTGAGATAATTTACACTGAAAGTAAATGCCAAGAGTGACTGCAAAACGTGTAAAAAAACCGCACAGGGAACCGGATTTCAATACCTCGTTGCCAAGAGCCACCCAACCCTCTCTCAACTCAACTTTCTAGTAGAGGGAAATATTTTCGCAATTTAAAAAAATTGTTTAAAATAAATACATTCTTAAATAGATTTTATTTGTGGCTTACCCTGAATTTTCGTAAAATAACTTTTGCTAAGCATATCTTAAAACGAATAAAGACAAAACCTTTCAATTTCCCTTCTTAAATTTTCTGCAAATAGTTTTCTTTACTTTATTAGTACATTACAGTGAAATTTTAACTTTGGCATGTCATTTTGTGAAAACCACATGATCTAAAAAAAAAATGTTATCTAAGGAAAAGGTAGTCACAAATAAGGTCTACAATTTTAACAGTATGTGATGCAAATATAAAATAAAAAAAATTGTTTACGTTGGCGACGCCTTAAAATCAAACAGAAATTCTCGCCATTTCGTTTCCGTTCGCTCACATGCTATGTGGTGCAGCATTTGAAAAAAAAAAGCGTACGCAGTTAAACAAAAGTTTTGATAGTTTCTCTCACATGCCTGGGGCCGCGGTGGCTGAGCGGTTTGACTGCTCGCTTCCCACCGAGAAGAACTGGGTTCAACCCCCGGCCGGGTCACTCCCGGAGTTTTGCAAGTGGGAATAGTGCTGGACGAGGGACGTGCTGGACGATGTCGGCGGGTTTTCTCGGGGATATCCCGTTTCCCCCACCCTTGCATTCCGGTGATACTCCATTCTCACTTCATTTCACCCTCACCGGCTCTCAAGAGCTCGCTGTTAAGAGCCGCCGAATCTCAACTCAACTCTCACATCTCGTACGGTACGACACGCGTGCCTGCACTAGCTTTCGACATGATGACATGCATCCGACGTGGCGGAAGGATATGCGTGTGTCGCAACTACCTTCAGAACTTTCGAAATAGTGCCATCATATACGAGCCTTGGCACAGAATAACGGGGCACGTCTTCGCAAAGTGCCGCACGGGATGGAAATTAATGAAGAAACACGAAATTTAAAAACTTCCCGTCTTTCAGTGTTTGTGGCGTGAAAATGTTTTATATGTAAAAGCAAAATATTAAGAAACCAAGTTACTTAGAACACAATGACAGGCTGCTCAGGGTGAAGTGGTCACTTTAGAATACCACCGCCCGTTAGGCGTGGTTCCCGCCTACGCTGCGCTTGAACTGCGCCTTAGTGTTTGGAATACACGTTCTTAACAGAAATTATTACACGTGCGTCCAATGTGCTGATCTAAGAAAGGAACTCACGCTTCAGACGAGGGCTGTTGAGTGGTTTCAAATGTCGTGCACGTTAGAAACAACATTTCAGAGCACTCCAAAACGGCTTTTCCAAAGCCGCTGTATCTCAAAATATACGCATCAGTTACACACAACAATACTCAAGAGCGCTGCCCTGAACCTTCCTACAGACTTTCCACCAGTTAAATAATAGGCGCCAGTTGAGAGCCTTGTGCTTAGTGGCGATAGCGCACTTGATGCGCGTGGCAGTGTCGCCCTTATCGCTTCCGTGCTTCTCGGCCACCGGCAGTTTACGTCCCTCGCTGCCTGGCGCCACAGACGGTCGCTTACTTCGTCTAAGGCCTATATAGTCGNTTAAACAAGTGATATTTATTTGTCTCGCTTTTAGATGCTGTAAAAATTATGTATCTGCTTTTTTTTTTTTTTTTTTTGCATTTAAACGCAGTAAGAAGATGGTGGAAAGTCTTTAGGGAATAATTATTTAAAATTGTTGACAACAAAGGCATCGGCAAGCCAGTTCGCTTCCGGTGTATATTGTATTCGCGGTTTCTTCACACTTCTCGAATCACACCTTTGAAAACAAAATACCCAAATAGACGACGTGTTTGGTTGTTTCCTAAATAGCTCATGTATCACAAGCGTTTTATACTCGCGTTAACGTAAAAGTACCTTATTTTTGGTTACATTGAACTTTTAGATCTATACTGAAGAGCCAAAAAAACTGGTACACCTGCCTAATATCGTGTAGAGCACGCAGAAGTGCCGCAAGACGACGTGGCATGGACTCGACTAATGTCTGAAGGTATGCAGGCGGCAATTCTCACCATGAATCCTGCAGGGCAGTCCACAAATCCAATCTGTGCCAATTTGAGAAAGGGTTGTACGTCTGTCACGTTTCTTTCACCATCTTTTTCCGGCCGCAGCGATGTCGAAGATTTGATGTTTTACCGGATTCCCAATATTCGCGGCATACTCGTGTAATGGTCGTACGTGAACATCCAAATGTTATCGCTACCTCGGGGATGCTATGTCCCATCTCTCGTGCGCCGACTATAACATCACGTTAAAATTCACTTAAATCTTGATAACCTGCCATTGTAGCAGCAGTAACCGATCTAGCTGCCGACCGCATCGCGTTACTCTGATTGGTTCCATATCTCTGTTATTTGCATACAACTCCTATACCAGTTTTTTTTTTTTTGGCTCTTCAGTGTATTTTACGTATGGATTATAATATTTCATTTATAACTAATATGAATAAAGACAGGACAAAATAGGCGTGTTGGTAATGTCTAGAAATAAATAGTTCTTATGATAAATATGATGACACTGAGTGCGCACGAATGCGGTGCGTCGGTGCTCTGATGTAGTTTTCTAAGCGTTGTTTGCACGAGGCGGAGGAATATTCTGGAAGTATAGCTTGAGCAGGACTTCAGAAAAGTTGTGAGCAACCGGGAATGGAGTGTATTAAGTTACTCTAGACCGCGGTGTGGAGGCAAGCCCTCTAGAGGGAACGGAAACAGCGGCCGGAGATCCGGAGACGGGGAAGACGTCTGCTGGAGGAAGGGCGGGCGGTGACCTCACAGCCGCCGCCATTGTGTCATCGTGGCGAGTAGAAAGCTAGCTCCTGCCGCGCCATTGTTGAGTTAGGTCCGCTGCATTCTCNCCCCAGGGTATCTTTGTCTGCGCAGGATCTCAGCACCAGCAGACTTGTAGCGTCCCTCCCCAGGCAAGCCGTCGCCGTGATTGGCAGCTTCTCACACTCGACCTGCCAGCCAGGCGTAGGCAACGTGGTCAAGCAGAATGAGTAGAGACCTGAAGAATTCGCGGATTCATTTTCAGACAAGCTAGAATTCAAAACACGTGTGTTTATACAACTTTAGCCATTGGTCCACGCGTTGTTTGACACCTCCTGAAGAACGCTGGCCCAATCGTCGCCTTCCACCGTGACAACAGACAACCAATGTGCAGTTGACATCGGCATATTTGTACATAAGACTGTAGAGTCTAGCCTGCAGGTCGTTGAACTCGCGAATTTTTCAGGTCTCTAAGAATGAGGCACATTCACAGCACAGTTGGCTGCCCTGTATTCGGCGACTTTAAAGGGAACCTTCCCCTATCATTTTGGATTAGTGTTTTGTTTTTCTAGTTTGCAGCGCGGTACTGAGCAGCGCGGCAATAGCGAGCAATGTTGTCAGTTTGGTGTGTACATTGCCGGCGGTGTCACGTGGTTCCCCTCCCTCCAGCGGCAGGAGCCCTCCCCTACCTTCCCTCCCTCAAAGATGCGCCAAGATTATTTTCTTATTTTAACTTTACTGTAGCTATTGCCCTTGCACTGCAGTGCAGGCGACAAGGGAACTACGAACTCATATTTACGTCACAATTTTAAATCTGCCAAAATCTGCCAAAATCATTATTGTGACAAATGCTAGTTCGTAGTTCAGTCGCCACGCCTGTACTGTTGTGTAAGGCCAGTAGCCAGTTATGTATGGGAGTACTTTGGGAATTTTAGATTTTAAAACTATTATCAAGCTAGAAAATTCCAGGACCCAATATGGCGGGGAGGTTCTCAACACAGCGACGCGATGAGCATTAGCCAATCAGATCGCTGTCGCCAGCGACGAGCGATGCGATAAGCATTAGCCAATCAGATGGCTGTCGCCGACGACGAGCGACACGAGCGTTGCAGTCGACACAGACGTTGGTTTTGCCGGCGTCGGACGTCGACAGAGAAGAAGACGAAGGAAAGTTTTGCAAACATTAACGCTAAATCAGTGCACAGAAGGGTTTGGGCGGGCTCGTAACATCGAGGTCTTGAGAGCCGACGAGGGCGCAGCGAGTGAGAATGGAGCAGCGCCAGAATGCAAGGGCGGGGGAAACGGGAGATCCCCGAGAAAACCCGCCGACCACCGACATCATCCAGCGCGATTCCCACGTGTGAAAGTCCCACCGCTCAGCCACCGCGGTCCCGTGTGTTGACACAAAAATATCTTATTTTTTGTCGAATAGAAATTTTGTTTATATTTTATTTATATATTATAATGTTTAGTTTATAATTGGTACGAACAAAACAGAGAGAAAACAGGTATGTTGGTAATGCCTAGTAAGAAATAGTTTTCATGCAATAATATTATTAAATTGAGTGCGCACGAATGCGGTGCGTCGTCCCTTTGGTGTAGTTTTCTAGACTCGGTTAAGCTTTGTTTGCACGTGGCGGAGGAATATCCTGAAAGTAGAACTTTAGCAGGGCTTCGTAAAAGTTTGAATTAACCGTGGATGGAGTGTAGCAGCACAGACTGCCTTCGACATTCAGTCGCTCAGATGTAAATTGTTTTTATAAACCTCGTCGGTCGCTTCGCGTCGCCATATTGTGCAAACTGCTCAAAACTTACGCCATGTTGAATTTTCAATTTATTTTCTCTAACTGTCTTTTGAATGAAATAACTAAATATTTACTATTCAAGTGCGTTTACATTTCACAAATGTTTTCAAATTTAGTCGCCAAATTTTATCCGCTCGTTAACCGGTGATCGGTGAAACGCCAAGGATCAATTAATAATATTACAATAATGCTGCACAAATTACGTTGTAACTACTTGACGAAAGTTCAGAATTTGTGTTTGTTCTACAGCGTGTTTTATATATTGTCAGATATGTATAATAATCAGGGAAACAGCATTAACCTCTCACAATCGAGCGGTGCAAGAACTTCAACAAATCAGATGTGCCACAAGGAATCCTCTCAAAATACCAGCCACTGCTTGATTGTTGTGTACAGTTAAGACCACAAATATCCTCCACGTGCAACACGACCTCCATCACGGACACACGGACTGAAGGGGTAACGCCTCACTACGACCGTCAGATCAGCTTTGTCTTTTATGGTTGCAAGGGTCTTTATACAAGCACGAGTGCAAACGACGATGCTTGTAAGTACAAAGTGACGTATCATTTGATAAAACGACGATTCCAACAACAAACCAAGACAAATACCTTGGGGACTATAAAAACAAAGTTAGATTTATTTTGTTCCTTAAACCAGTATTGGGAAATTCTGAAATGACAGTTAATCAATTCTTTTACGATTCCGGTACACTGGTAATCAAAACTGCTATGGCACGTTTGAAAAGAACGAATAACTGTAATTGCAGAATACACAGATCTTCTTAATTTACTCCCCGCAAATTCTCATCAATAAAATGCGTGTTATCTTAAACTTGGCAGAAGTAATAATCCAACTCTAATTATTTCTTCAGCGGAAATTCTATATACCACGATGAGTAGAGTTGTGAAAAATTGTTATTCTTACGCGCGTTTTACGTTTGCGATGCTGCATCAGCAATACACGGTAAATGTAAAATGATGAAATTGAATCTGTAAACTTTCTGGATGAACGAGAGTACTTACGTGATATTTTAACAGTTTCAAATAAAAACTTATGCTAATTCACAAGAGGTGCCCGAAGCAGGATAACGTTCTATGCCGGTGTTGTGTATAGTACACGAGAAGAAAAAACATCCACTGGTAAATTCAGATTTACTGCTTCCCCAGAATTGGTCGCTCGCTCCAGTAGAGACGTTATATTGTGAAATATAACCACCTCCTGTGCTGCCGCCCACCGACATCTTTGATAGGTTATCAGCGAGAGTAAAGAAGTGTGGAGATTTGACAACATCTCCTCACGAAACTGGAGATGAAATGCTTTACACAACTGGGGGCACTTGAGCCCACACGTCCCACCTTGCCACCTGCATCCGATGATCTTCTACCTTTTAAACTCGTGCGCCTGAGTAAAGGCGTGTCGTAGGCGATGCGGTTGTGTCGGAGCTAGTCGAAAATACGCGGCACTTGCCAAGGAATAACACGCGACAACCGTCGAACATTATACGTGCAGACCGCAATAGAAGGTAGTTATGACTCCGATGTTGACGAAGACCCCTTCTCTGTGTTATTTCCCCCAGCTTGTTCGGCGCCGACATCCAATGACAGCATAACGGGAAGTATGTTACAGGCTGACGATGGCAGCGATTTCGATGAAACCACTAAATGTGGAAGGACAATCTCGGAATGTCACGCATTTCCAACGACCCGTCGTTCACGTGATTTCACTCGCGTGTCAACGAAAACCAGAATGGAGCAATCTCACTTACAGCAAAGCGGATTAGGCCTCTTGGGAAACCAATACAAAATAAAACGCACCAATTGCTGTACCTCATTTGCAAATGCGGATAAATATGCATCAGTTACACATTCGGCGATGTCGCCTGCCTGACGCTTGAAATGCGTTGCATTGTGTTTGACATGTGTTTTTTTTTATTACAAAAACTATTAAACATGCCCTTAAAAGGTATAACTACGAAAAGAAAGCACATTCCGTACGATGACGGGATGGTACTTAGGGCATCTCGCTCACTGGCAACAGTATTGTCATACGCTCCAACAGAGCTAAAAACAGCGTTTTGAGACTGATGTACCTCAAAATACATGAACCGGTCACATGCAAACTACGATAGAGGCGTGCACTGGAATTTGCTACAGGGTCACGTCCAATTAAATTATGGGGTCATAGCTTGAATTCTCACCGACGGAAAGACTGTACGCCAGTAGAGTGCCTTGTGCGTAGAGGCGATATCGATGTACATACGCCGATAGGCGTCGCCAGTAACGCTTAACCGAGTTTTGCCTCACTCACACAAACTTACCCCTCACTAGACGACCGCCTTAATACTGTAATATTAAATGCACGGGTATACTTATCAAGCTGACATAATTTTAAAGCCCGGTTTGTCCATCACAAACAAAACACACGAGCCGATGTGAAACCTCCAGCAGTTAAGACAATTTTAAAACATTCCATGTTTGATGGTGAAAACCAATCAACACATATGGTCTCACTACAAGCTAAGTATTATATTGCTCCCAGCACAGAAATTAAATGTATGTATATGTATATTGGGTATATAATTAGGACTGACGAAGAGTGAGCCGGGATATCTCATTTACCAGAGCGTCGGTGGCATGTATATGGTCAAAGTTCCTTCATTACAACTCTTGCCCACAGTCGAATCTTTTGCAATGCACAAATAAAATTAAGAAATTCAAAATTTGGTTTATTCGAGTCTAGTTTAACACACGAAAAAAATAACTTAAATTTAGTGTAATTTGTTAATTAACGTAATTATTAATAGCTTAACATTTTTTTGCCATTAGTATTGGAAATCTTTGCACAAAATTAGGACATTACATTTTTTTTACTGTTGCATTAATGTACGGCATAAATATCCGTTTCAAATCATGCGCCACATGTCGCTTTCCACTAGAACCATTCAAAGTTGGAAATTGCTCTCCTTCACAACTTTGCCCCCCCCCCCTTTCGGAGGGTTCATAGGGAGTGTCATTTGAGACAACTCAGAAAATACTGTCCCGAAAAAAAAACACCCCTTGTTAAAAATTAGTTTATACCTCAACTGCTCTATTGACTGGCCTACGTTGTATGTTCTGTCCATGGTTACATTGGCACCGAAGTTGTTTTGATCGCAGTACCTTCTCGTTGCCAGCAATATGGCCGTATGAACACATCAGAACGTCTTTTCCTCTGCATTGCGCTCCGAATGCCTACCACATCTAGCATTTGTACCAGTCAACGGAGAATGTATAAGCGGAAAAACGTTTCTGCACTCCTGTGAAACTAGGGGATAATCTGTACAGTTTAAGACAACCTTTTTTTCCGCATGTCTTATAGTTAATATTTATCTCGTGATAACAGTTTCTCAGTTCAAAAAAAAAAATCTTTTAAAAAACGCATTACAATTTGGTCCCAGAATGCCATAATTGAGTTTATAAAAAACCCAGTGGTGAAGATCACAACGGGCGCTTTGAACGGCAGGTTTTCATTTTTTTTTTACTTTGTACTTTTTTTCCCCTATAAGTGTTCTCCGCCGAAATGGAAGACATTTTCCGTATTAAAATACGAAAGTAGGATCCAGAAAAAAAAAAAAAAAAACATACTGGTTTCTAAATTAAATGGATTGGCTCTTAAAATATTTGTTTTATTTTTTTGTGTTTACCTCCGACTTTGGAGGAGGACGGAAAGGTGATGGGTCACACCATAATTTGTCAACTCCGATTTGGTAACTCGTGGTTCGGAACCCACTTCTCTAAGGACGTCCCCGCCATACCTACGCCATCTGTGTGTCGTTGTGTGAACTGCGGTATATTACTTGCTCTCTCTCTCTCTCTCTCTCTCTCTCTCTATCTATCTATATATATATATATATATATATATATATATATACACACATATATATAAATCCAATGTGTAACGTTGATTCAGCCAAAAAAAGTTCTGTAATTTTTTCTGAATACCTGCCTTCTAGAGAAATTTCCTAGCTTGATATAGTATACCAATAAAACTGTGAGTAAAATTCGAAAACAACTTCTTAACAGTTTCGGTGAATATTTTAATTACGTAAAATAAATATACTCTAATTCCCTGATTTATTTTTCTTTGCCACTTTTTTACTACATGATGTTCTTCCCAATTCCTGCATCTCAGACACTTCGCTGAGTGTAGTGATATAGAAATAAACTTTCATTCTGTATTTTTAATTAGTTATTAAATAAAGAACCTACCTTCTCTTGTACTGACTTTTTTTTTCAGATGGCTGAGAGAGTTGGGTTTTGTAATTCCATCTCAGTGCACGTGAGCTTGTCATGATCTGTCTATGCGACGAGTTATTGCTAATTTTATGATAAACTAATAATACCAACGCGATAATGAATTTCTATTGAAATTCATCTTCCGAGACAAAATGCCGGAAAATGCTACAATTAGTACGTGATTACTAATTTCGACTGAAATTTATTCACCTTGGCAGAATGCCACAAAATCTTAAAATCTCACGCTTCGTAAGGATTACTTTAATGAAAATAAATAAATCAATATTCAAGCTCACCAAAATCAATTTCTGTACTCGCAAACTAATAGTGTGTTTATTTATTTTCTCGCTTTATTTACAGCCGAGTTGAGGCTTTAGACTTCTCTTGCACTTAGTCTCTCTCTCTCTCTCTCTCTCTCTCTCTCTCTCTAGTACTGCGAACACTAGTAGAGAGTAACATTCATTAGAGGCGTCAGTAGAGAACAAAATTAAATTACAACCAAAGTATTATTTATTTATAAATATTTTAAAACATTATTTTTAAATTTCATACAAAATATTTCACGGAAGGAAATTTCTTCCGAATACGACTGTTTCAACAATCAACAATATTTCAGGTAAATGTCGTAGACACGCAAAATACTAAACTTTTATGAAGTATACATGTTTACCGAATGATAATTTTTTCGAGTTATTGTTGACCTTATTAATGCTACAGCTAACTAAAATAAATTTTTGTGACAACATTTTTAAAAGTAGGTACCTAACATTTTTTTTATATAATCGAATATTATGTTACAAAACATTGAATAATGGTTTACAATTATCGCAGAGAATGTAACAGTATACATTCTGCCTATCATATTTTTACCCGATATATATTTTCGGGGTTAAGAGGGGTGTGTAAATTAGGGCGTAAAAAGCGATTTTAAATAATTTATGACTAACAGTAAACAGTCCCCAGAGAAATGTTCCTAAACTCTATAATAGCAGAGTTCAATCTAAACTGGATCGGCGAGAGCTGAATCGTAATAAGGGCACGCACAAATACACACAGGTGCGGCAAGGTGATGTGACAGACAGGCTTCTCTTTCTAAAAGGAAAGTAGGCCAAAAACATGAAAGTGGCAAGCGCGCGCAAGCGATAATTATAGATGTGCCAGTTCTGGTGGAAACTCTCGCTTTGACAAATCATTGTCGTTGGGAGGGGGTAGAAGGAAGATGAGGAATTATAAAATTGGTGACGATGCGACAAAGCGGCAACTTTCATCTTCTCCGAAGTTGGCATGCGTGTCTCGCGAGAGGCTGCAGGCCGACATAGCCGTGTCACAGCGCATCGCGCGAGAGGCTGTATGCCGACATAGCCATGTCACAGCGCAAGCGAGTAAAAACATTAATAACATTTGAACAACGCGTATTCAAAGGCTGTTCACGATAGGCTGAGCACTTTTGAAATCAACCTTTGAAAAAAGTCACTGCTCCTACCTGCATATATTTTAACTAGCGTACCGAGTGGCTTGCGCTCAGTAAAGTTGGCAACGACGAAGGGAAAGTAGTTCAATGTCTTAACGTCGAATTAAAAGTATTAGGCAAACATTTGTGAAAACTTGACGATTTATTTCGCTTTCTGTTTTTTTTAATGCATCTAGGTGCAATAACTACCAGATTTGCAAAATACTTACTTTTATATGTAAGCTGCGGAGGACAACTTCCGCAACTACAGGTTGTGGTAGGTGCAGGGGGTTGGGAGGGGGCCACGCTTGCTCCTTGCTAATCTCCCNGAGAGGGGGGGGGGTGAAGGCCTCCTCACCCGGACAGGACTACCCCCTCTCTGAGCTTCGGCAGTCACGAAAAACGGCGGTTTACTTTCATAATAATTCCGTAGTCTCACTTGGACGACGCATGAATAAAGTGACGAGGCCTACAGTAGTGTTGATTTTACATAAGGCGGAAGAATACACAACGTGCATACAAGTAGATCCTAAGCAGGGCTTTCAAAAGTGCTCAGTTTACCGCGAACAGTCTATAACGGAAAACATGCAAATAAGCAATGTGCTAAGAATTACTATCACGTTCACAAAGCATCCAGGAAATGAATTCAATTAGTTCAGCGTCCACAAACTTAAAAGGCGCCGCATTTTTAAATACATCGTCCAGGTACGGGACTTCTCTCCCCGCGTATGTGCCAACATGACTGCGAGCACGCCAGCCAGTGTGTCCGGTAAAATACACGCATTTGGGGACGAGGACTTATATTTTTTTTCAGAGGTTGGCATCAGAAGTTCTCCAATTACGAACAGTACGCAGGAGTATGCTGAGAAAAAAAGAATACAACGTAGGAAATTGACAACTAGAGAAAATAAAGAAACATTGATGTGCGAACGATTTTGCAAAGAAACATTTTCAGTTCCGACATTTCGGAGAAGTGTTAAACAGTGCACAAGAAGGAATTAAGGTCCTCAGTTGCTGTGGACGATTGGACACGCCGTTTGACTTCCAACATGCCCTGCTTGTGACTGAATGGAATTACCAAGGTCACGGTGTTGAGGGAGGGAGAGGGGTAATATTGAATGTTCAAAATTGTTTATTTAAGAAATTAATTTCTTACGGTTTCGCTTCATCGTAGTCCATTCAGTATTGAATATTCCGCTTTGGTCAGAATAATTTAATCTCTACCGCGTGCTTTTCCTAACTTCTCGAATGGCAAGAGTCCGCATTTCTATCCTGTATGTCAAAAGACGGGTACAAATAACGAATTAGTTCTACAGTAAAGCAATATATAACATATGTAAATGTATCTTGCATTCTAACATATATTATAAAAAAGGCAGAATAACAAGTAATTCGGTATTCTTGGAACTACGAGAGATTTTTTTTTCTGAAAGTGTTTCAAATTACTACGGAAAGTGTAAAAATCAACATAATAATCAGAACGAATTTTCATGTAACTTATATATTCGTATCTTGGGGGACTGAACTGTCTAACAGAACGCCATCAATTCAGGAGAAAAATCCCTACGTAAACAAGTAAAACTTCAGTTAAACAAAAAAATTTTTTTTTATTTTAACAGAAGAATAAAATGTTTGTGATATATAACATAATTACGATACAACCAAACACATGATACATGGGGTAATTTTTCAAAGGTTTGATTCAAAAAGTGTGACGGCATCGGCTCGCCTTGGTGGGAGGCGAGCAGGCTAACCGCTCAGCCACCGCGGCCCCCAATGAACTGATGACTTCTACTCGATTATTTCGAGGACTTAGGTGTCTTGAATGGCACCTAATGAAGACTCTAAATGTCACTTGGTTCTGAATGGCACCTGATTAAGACTCTAAATGTCACTTGGTTCTGAATGGCACCTGATTAAGACTCTAAATGTCACTTGGTTCTGAATGGCACCTGATTAAGACTCTAAATGTCACTTGGTTCTGAATGGCACCTGATTAAGACTCTAAATGTCACTTGGTTCTGAATGGCACCTGATTAAGACTCTAAATGTCACTTGGTTCTGAATGGCACCTGATTAAGACTCTAAATGTCACTTGGTTCTGAATGGCACCTGATTAAGACTCTAAATGTCACTTGGTTCTGAATGGCACCTGATTAAGACTCTAAATGTCACTTGGTTCTGAATGGCACCTGATTAAGACTCTAAATGTCACTTGGTTCTGAATGGCACCTGATTAAGACTCTAAATGTCACTTGGTTCTGAATGGCACCTGATTAAGACTCTAAATGTCACTTGGTTCTGAATGGCACCTGATTAAGACTCTAAATGTCACTTGGTTCTGAATGGCACCTGATTAAGACTCTAAATGTCACTTCTTTGTGAAAGTATTCTGTAAGGGATGTTCTCCGGAAACACAAAAAAAAAATGGAAATAATCAAACTAAAATACGTGTAAAGTTGAGTGACGTGCTCCTGAAAGGTAGACATTAGAAGTGATTTCATAGAGCCTTTTTTTTTTCTTTCAAAAATAACTTTGTAGTTTGGGAACTTGAGGAAGTAATATATATANATATATATATATATATATATATATATATCCTAAACGTTGCACAGCCATTGCAGAAAATTGTGTGTTTGCTAAGTACATAACTCAAACATAGTATTCTAAATTACAAACGTGCACTTGACGTCTAAAACTAATTCATTTGTTCCCTTATTTGTATCGTGCACGAATTTCGTTAATTTAATATCTCTGGCGAACATGTGTTCGTAAACACGATTATAACGCCTTAAATAATTACACAAAATTGCAGATAACTCTCTGAAGCTTTGTAAATAAAGCGCTTTGCAAAAGTTGCAGTTGCAGTTTTATGAATATGTAATGAACAAATTGCTCCCGTAAAATCTTGGTGAAATAAAAGTATTGAATAAAACATTACACGCAGAAGAAACACCCGAGGAATGTTCTGACATTGTAAATCGCTTAACAATGCGGCAAGTTATGTCTGGGAGTAAAACCTTCTCCGACTCGCAAAACGAGACGACATGAACCACAAATTTTGTGATCATTTCTCTTAAAACGAGCAAGTTATGTTTTCGCAGACATTTGCGGTTTAAGGCGAATGGCGTAACAACGTCTTATATTTACCAACTCGTCGTCGCAACTAGTTTTTCAGAATGTGTATCGAAATTATGGGCACGATAAGTAGTAGTCTTCTACGCATTTTTACGTTGTTACCTGCTCCCTCTTTATTATTCTCTCATTAAAAACGGAAGCTAATTAAAATATATTATTTATTATCTTCCGTCAGTATAAAGGGAGTGAACAACTCTCTCTCTCTCTCTCTCTCTCTCTCTCTCTCTCTCTCTCTATATATATATATATATATATATATATATATATATATATATACATACACACAAATGTAAGGCATATGAGATTATTATTTAATCTTAACGTGCCAAATATTTCGATATGCTCTCTGAAAAACGGGTTGCTACAAGCTAATAAATATAAGAAGTTAGTGCACCACTCCTCTTAAGGCAATGGGAAAGTTATAATATGAATAACTAATATAACCTATTAACCTACTTTCTCCTACGCAACTTTTCCATGTCATTATATTGAGAAGTTCGGAGCTGTTAGAGTAGGGTAGTGTGTTTCAAAGTTAAATGACGCCAGTTCAAATCCTTCTAGGGCAGTATGATTTTACTGGGAACAATGGCATTTGCCGACAAGTTTTCACAATAAAATTCGCTTTAAAACACTACAACTTCGTTTAACATTTACAGTTGGGTGACTTCTCTCTCTCTCTCTCTCTCTCTCTCTCTCTCTGCAGTCAGTAGTTGCGTGTAGGCCAATCACGGAAGTAACAGAATCCTGTGTGGGTTGGTTGGAGCGCAGAGTGAATATGGGATAGAGAGACAACGCTAGCTGCGCAGAACCAGTCTCCGTGCCGCAACATTGAACTGCTTTTCTGCCGACGCAACTATAATAAACGACGTGGATAGTGTTCGAGGTTAGAACACAGTTTATGTAAACAAGTGCTTTGAGATGTCTATACACTTCTTCTAATCAATTTGTAATGCAATTTGATTAAAAATAAAATAACTTGTATTTTTTGTGTTATACACAAACACGTTCATAACCGTTGACTATGTGACCTTGACAGTTGTAT
>NQII01001150.1:395117-440991 GCA_002778355.1 Clitarchus hookeri | reverse complement strand
GGGGGGGGGGGGTTCTTGCACACAAGACGAATAATCGGTCTACTTCATCTTCAGTCTAATGGGTCGGACAGGTAAGTGGCTTCACATGGCCACAACAGACAATAACAAGAGTGGAGTGGATATATTTGGGCAGCTCTTTAACAACGAGGTCTAGAGGGCTGACGAGGACGAAGCGAGGCGGGAATGCAAGGCCGTGGGGGAACGGGAGATCCCGAGGAAACCCCGCCGACCAGCGGCATCGTCCGGCACGATCTCCAAGTGCGGAAATCCGGGATCGACACCGCCGGGAATCGAACACGTTGCGCCTCGGTGGGAGGCGAGTGCTCTAGCCGCTACATCACCACGGCGCCGACGATAACAAAAGAAAACTGCTGCAAGTGTCTCAAACCCCTAGGTATGGTTGCTGCAGATCACTTTAAGTTCTTTGGTAGGAGTAAATCGCCGGTATTTG
Source organism: Clitarchus hookeri (assembly GCA_002778355.1). Lineage (NCBI taxonomy): Eukaryota > Metazoa > Arthropoda > Insecta > Phasmatodea > Phasmatidae > Clitarchus > Clitarchus hookeri. The sequence goes on along the minus strand of NQII01001150.1, from coordinate 440,540 downwards.
GTAACCAATTCTAAATGAGATCCATATCTACAAAGAAGTGTCAAATGCCGTAGCATGAGTTAACCCATGCGGTATTAATGTAAACAATTGTACACCACACTGTGAGACTCAGTGCGTCACAGCTCTGCGTTATGACTAGAGACCGGAAATATTCGCGAGTTCATTGACCTTTAGGCTAGATTGCATATCTGTTTGCACGCTCAAGGAGATATCAACTGCTCATTAGCTGCTTGCTTTCACAGTGAGAGGTCGTGATTGGGACTGTATTTTGTTGCCTGTTTACTATTGGCTCACAGTCCTGGAGGAGGTGTCAAATAGGTCGTGAGCCAATTGCAGAAGTAACACTAAGATACGTGTGTTTCGATTCTAGCTTGTCCCGAAATGAATCCGCGAATTTTTCAGGTATCTAGTTATGACTGGTTAATATCGCGGTCACAGAACACACAGCTTACAGATCACCGGTTGTTATAACGAAATTATTATTACGTCAATTTAGGTACAGCATGCATCTTAAAACTGTTTTACTTGCAAAACCCGAAACCATAAATTCAACACACTACGCTTGAACCAGTGAGAATTGAGCCAAATCAGTGAAAACTGTGAGAATTGAGCAACTGATAATCAGTGCCAGATAACTAATCAATTTAGCGGTTGAATTTCACTGATTTATTTGTGATTTCCCACCGAATGTCAAAAATGTTACTGCCATAAATCACTTGTTCCCAGTTAATTTGCTTATCAACTGACTTTAGTGAACGTTATTTCACTGATTGATATCACTGGTTCGGATTTTGAGTGAAGAGGGTCTGGAAAGGTTAACCGCAAGAGGTTAAATTCTACAAACTCAGTTCAACAGTTTATGCCTGAAAAATATTTCCAGTGCCATGGTATAGAAAATTAATATCTGAAATGTTTTTTGTTTTGTATTTTCAGTGTAATGCGTGTGGAAACTCAGGACTTCGGCAACCAATTTGACAGAAAAATATTTTCAGCTACAAAATGTGTTGCACCTTCTGTTAGTCTTTAAAGAAAAACTAAATGTGATGGATTTTGGTTAACGACACATGGATAAGTGAACTATTTCGTAAATATACGGTTTAAGCACTCAATACGTATTCTAAGTAATTTCCTCATAGAATTAAAAAATAAAGTTACTAAGATACGTTTTATTTTATTCCAGATGTAGTTGAGAAGTTGGAAATTGGTTTGACTAAAACAAAATGTATAAAACAAGCACAAGGCTCTTAAGTACATTAAATAATAAACTTGTACAAACGTTTCCTTAACGTCGCAGCAAAAAAAGGAGCATATTGCGGTCACAAATTTTAAAGTGTTGTAAAATATAAACATTATTCTCTCACGTAGATCTCACATCGTATACGTCATAAAATTGTCGTGGTTTCTGCAGTAGTTTTTGAACAACTTATGCATTTACTATACTGATGTATTGTTATGGCGTACGGAGGTCCACATTATTTTACGTTACAATTCATGGGGCATAATTACACGGCGAAAACATCAGTTTCATTCTAGAATTTTGATAGAGTGAACCGAAAAAGGGCAATCCTACATATTATTGTTTTTACGCATTTTAAGAGCGTTGGTCACAAAACAAAAATTATTTTGTGCGACATACTGTTCAACTTTTAGGCATTATCAGTGACTACTCTTTCTTAGCAAAAAAAAAAAAATCATCGCATAGTTTTTGCACAAATACAAGTCAAAATTACACATTTACAGTCTTAGATGTTCTAATAACGAATACTAACTTACGTAGAGAAATGAGATAATTCTCTCTGAAAGAAAATTCCAAGAGATACTTCAAGACGTCTAAAAATAGCACAAGGAAATATTTTTACAATTTCAAAAAAAACTGCCGAAAATAAGAAAATTATTGCATTTTTATTTTATTTGGCTGCCCCTTAGTTTTTGTAAAATAACTTTTGTTAAGCATGCCTTAAAATGAATTAAAACAAAACCTTTCAGTTGCCCTTGCTAATTTATTTTGCAAATGGTTTGGTTTGTTTTATCTGTACATTAGAAAAATAGTAACATTTTGACCTCGGCATACCATTTTGCAGAAACCATGCGATCTAACAAAGATGTATTCGAGGGAAAAGTAGACACAGATAATGTCTACAAGTTGAAAAGTATGTGATACAGATGTAAAATAACAAATCATTTTGTGGCCAACGTCCTTATGTACAAACATTTCACCAGAGCGATGTATTTCTTCCCCCGTAAATTTTTATATCTCATTACGAAGCATAACATTATGCAAGAATAAATGCACCAATATGGCAAAAATAACTACAGTCCATAAACGGTTACTTTCAACTTTCCTGCTAAAGTACTACTTTCAGGATATTCATCAGCCTCGTGCAAACAAAGCTTAACCAAGTCTAGAAAGTTACTACAGGGGCAACGCATCGCTTTCGTGTACACTCAGTTTAATAATATTTTGCAGGAGAACTATTTCTTACGAAGCATTACAATACAACTATTTTTTCTCTGTTTTTATTTATATTAAATTGTAAATTAAGTATTACAATTTATAGATAAAATATAGGTTTAGGATAGGTTTTATAAAAAAAATGAGATACTTTTATATTAACAGAAGTATAAAACGCTTGCGATGCACGACATATTAAGGAAACACCAGACGTGTCAAATATGGTGTGATTTTTCAAATGTTGGTTCAAAAAGTGTGAAGATACCGCGAGTTGACGATGTTAGGACTGTCGTTTCCTGGGTTCTCTGAGTTGACTTCCAAAGTCTAATAGACTCAAATTGTCTTATTACGAGAGACCTGCGAAATTCGCGCTATTATCCGAGGACGTGTTAAACTTTAAACACTTTTACCTTTGCAATACGTTTGTCGTTGGATCGCACTTCATCTGACACGCCCTGCGTAGATCTGCGCCAATAGACGAACACTTCACAAATACGTGCCGCGATCACACGCAATTCTGTCAGAAAGGGAGCGATTCACGACTATGCAACAGCCAATGGAGAAACGATGCCGGCTCCAGTATGTACAGTACTGCCAAGTTTAGCATATGTCAAATAATAATGCGAATTTTGTAGGTCCCTGCTTAATAGGAGTTACGTCCCACGTCCTTTAAAAAAAAAAAACCAGCCGGGTTAGCGGGGAGAAAGAAGTGGTGCAAGAAGGAGGATGGAGAGAGGGTGGTCGAGAAGAGTGGCAACCGGGAAGGGGGGAGGCGGAAGCACTCGGAGAAAACCTGCTCGGCTTCCGGTCGCGGCCGGCACACATTCCGCGCGAAGGTATGTAAACGCGGCGAGGTTGTTAGACACGCACGCCTTAGGAGGCGTTCGTCAGCTGGGACGTTGGGTCGAGCTGACCTCACCCTCTCGCCGCGCCACAGCGGCTAACAACACACGCGTGGAACAGTAGCTTATCCAATCGCACACGCAGGCACACTTGCCGACGACGTGTTCGCCAATCAGCGCCCGGTAACTTACTCACAAGCCGGCAGCCTAACCAATAGGTAGAGAGAGACCTGAAAAATTCGCGGTTTCATTTCGGGTCAAGCTAGAATTCAAAATGTCGTACTTTTGTATTGCGTATGCAATTGGCCCACCCGTTAGTTTAAACCTCATGAACAACCCTGAGCCAATAATAAACAGACAACAAAATGCAGACCCAGTCACCGTCTTTTGCTAATACAACACGCAACCAATTAACATTGACATTCGCGTGATTTTGCATACGACAATGAAGTATAACCTACAGGTCATTGAACTCGCGAATTTTCAGGTCTCTAGCAACAGGGAACCTTCCGCAGCTCGCGGGCAAAAGCGAGAAAAGATCAATTTCCAACTTATTCTCAGTGCGTTGAACTAAACAGTGCTAAATTTAATTACAAATGCTCACAACATCAAAAAGATCCAAGTCTTTCATTATAATTCCAACACAATTTCAATACAAATTTTTCCAATTTCGGTTTAGTTTTGAAGCCATGCCGACTACCAGCACTTCCGTAACAAATTAAGATTTGATTTCCATGACAATATTTAAAAAAATTTCGTATAAAAATTACGATAACATTTTTGATTTCAAAGCCGACGAAGGATATTTGATCAAACTTTCCGCATGTTTTTTCAAATATAGATGAATGAAAATTCTGTTTCATCTATGGATACGTTTCTAGGAGAAAGAACGATAACATTAAATTATTGCAGAAATAAAATTGTTAAATACGAAGCAATAATACGAATTTAACTTGCTTCAATATTTTTACTACATAAAAGGTGTTCACCAATTGATCATAACTGTTTTGTTAAGTAGAAATACAAAGACCTTGCATTGTATGGGCCAGAATGAGTGGTACTAACTCAATTTAGCTGTTCTGGGTAGGTGAGTACTAACGATCTGACGTTCACTTTCCTCAATTCTATATTATGGATGTCCTATTCATAAACATCGATTTCAAACTAACAGGTAACGCATTTGAATTGCAATCCCTCTAGTTGGTAAAAGAAATATATAATTGGGGCCAGTATTTTATTTTGTGAAAAAAACTTTTCTCGACTAAATGTGCTTCAAAAATAATTAAATTCGTTTCACACGTTAGTTTGCCAGGCGGCATTTGTGAACGTGGATGTCACGGGAATATCGTGTTGCAGTTACGAAGTCCTGAGTGCGTCGGCCACACAAACAAACGGCTTCTTTTGTATTCTGGGCGGATTCCTGCAAAACTAGTACAGGGCCCTGCATTGAACTTCCTCGCAGATTTTCCACCAAAAAAATGATAGGATCGCCACTCGAAGACCCTGTGGCAGCGACAGGAATATTTCAATTTTTTAAACAAAGTGTGGGCTACGCCTTATTCTCCCGTGTATTTTAGAGAGTCAGCTCTCTGCTGATTGGCTGCTGCCGCAGTGTGTAATGAGTTCTACCTGAGACCTGGTGGCACGGGAGTCGGTGATTGTTCCTTTGCAGGTCTGTTACTGGCTCAGAGTTCACCTGGGCGTGTCTAATAAACTGTGATCCAATCGCAAACATTACAGAAACGGTTTCAAACAGAAAAAAAAATTAATGCAATTTTCTTAGAGAATACTGCCACGTTAAAAAAAAGTTTCAAAATTTTTTACTTATCAACATATATATATATTTTTTTTTTTTTGTAAAATGTGAATTTTAATGTTAAACTTCAGGGAAGAAATATTACACATAAAATTCGGCAAGATTTCTTAATGTGCCAGTCAGTATTACTCAAGAAATATCACGCAGAATATAACGGTTATCATTGAAACTGACGCATTGAGAAGGAATTCCTTTGACGTCGACTCCTCATTTAAACTCCGTTGTTTCAGGCTTGATAGGCAGAGCCGGTTTCGGTTCCGAATTTATATACGATCTCAAGTGTTGCAATCGTTAACTCTTGTTTTGATGTGCACTGTACTTGTGCGTACAGCGCACTTCTCGCAGCCAGTGAGAAAAGTAGTGCGCGCTCTTTGGTACTAGCATCAGCCCATCTACCAATGAGAGGTGCAGAAACTTCAATAAGGAAGGCGCTCGAAATACAGGCGATTGGTTCTTTGCTGTTTACAGTACTGACCATGAATATCCTTTGCGTGAAAGGTGGACACTGGGATCGAACGAGTTCAGTTGGTTCCACGAACCCACGAGATTACGCCCACCAAGAAATGGAATACTGATTTATTTCAACGCTTTAAAGGCGGACTCACGATCTCTTCGTGACGCACGCACGTTTCCTATTGGCTGACGTTCAAACGAAAACGTAACTTTGCGAAGCGATAGTATTATAATTTTTTTTTTTTGTGTTTGCAGGCTTTGTGCACAACACGTTGGAATTTTTAAACACTGCCCAAAGAAATTATAATTTCATGTATTTATGACTTTACCCTTATTGGTTTTAGTTCAAATAATAAGTTTGTTATTCAATCGGGCATTCTTATTGGTCGAGAGTTCATCGGTACGTACGCGCTTACGTATAAGTTGAAAGTTGAGCAATTCTGGCTCTCTTTTCCACTTACGGTACGTTAAGTGTGAATGTGAATGGATGCATGCAGTTTCAACTTTTATTCATACGTGCGTACGTTACTGGGAGGTCGTGAATCCATCTTAACTGCAGGCCAATTTTCTCGAACAAGTCACGGGTAGAGATAACGGTTTATCGCGGGAAAAGTTGACCGTCTGCTAGAATTCAACGTACTGTACACGTGTCCAACAGTTTTCTTTCCTTATTGGCTGTCATGCATGTATGAAGCTACTGCCCCATTTCACTGGGCCAATGAGGATTCTGATACTATAAGCCAGAACGTTCGTGATTGGTCTGCGAACAACTTAGCACAGTCAAAACTTTGTTCATCCAATCATGAAAGAATAAACTAGTTAAGAGTGTTAAGGAATATACGCTGGCTCAGGAAATGTCAGCGATTTCCCGCCATCTCTAGTCATGAATCAGCGCCTCGACGGACCACGAAACAGGACCGGACTTTCTCGAAATGGGAATTATGATTGGGAATGCTATCAAATTAAGATTTGCATTTCATATTTTAAGAACTAAAATGAATTCGTACACAGTCGAGTCTAGGCTTAATCTGTTTTTTTTTTTTCATACTGATCAATTTGTGGGCATACCTGATGATGATTAGTAGTAGTATGCGGTGTTGATACATATAAATGTTTGACAGGGAAATGTTATATGGGGTACGGTTATTGTATTACTGGCGTGCAAGTACAATCAGTTTGGTGAATGTTCTGGCGTTTAAAACTGACAACGCTTGTGGCCACTTTTCTCTATTTATGCTTAAGACATATTTTTTTTTTTTTAGAGAAAGATTTAGGAATACGTTGCGATTAAATACACCATTACTGCAGATGCAGACTTTACCTTGTATCTTCCGTAATCGGCTGCCTCGCACTTGGAAGGTCAGGAGTTCTATCTCGGAGCAAGACCGCTTTCCCAAGTAGCTTCACAGTCGCCATACAACGAAAACGACTGTTCCGCGCCATACAAGAACTTGGACGTGTTATTTAACCACGACGTGAAGGTTCTGATCAGACTCGTGGCGAACTCCATACAGTTTATACGTCCACACGCACGCGGTTCCATATAAGGGCATTTCTCACCGGTGTCCGTCATCCAGGCCTAACATGCCCACCGCCAGACGAACAACTAATGTCTACGAGCTGCAAGACACTGTTTCTTTGTTGGAATGTTGCATCGGCATGAACAAAACGCTTGCTTGCTCTGCGACATTATTTAAAAACGCGAGTGTAAGACACCGCCTGATCTAAGCGTAGTTTAACCCTCTTCTGCTCGCCGTGACTCCGAAATCACGTGGAAATTCTATCACTATCCATAATTTACTTTTTATTTTACATTTATCTGATATTTACTTGCAAAGGAAAAAGTTCAGCTGACTTTGCATAAGGATCTTAACTGCCCAGCGAGGCTTCTGCCACATAATTTTTAATAAAGTTAAGTATAATTCATAACAGTCAACATTATTTGTGTTTACTAATTCAATCGTAAACCACATGTATATTAATTTAAATTTTTCAAACGTTGATAATTAGTTTGGGCACTAGAGGGGAAAGTCGTTAAACATTTTCCTTAATAATTGAAGGCTGTTTATTTGTTGTGGGCGGTTGGTATCATAAATTTGCCTCTTGTGGAACATATCCCATGCAGAGACTAGTGTTCCGTGTATGCGAATTCTCCTAGCGGGTGTTCTTATCTTGGTTTCACCCCCTTTTAAAGATGTTTCGTAGTCGTGACGTCAGAAACGTCACTGTTAAGAATTCAAACCAAAGGGACGAACGCAAACTAGGGTAACCCGTTCATCCAAAAACAGTATTAATGCCAAATTCACGTGCTAATCATTGCAATTTCCGTTACACATGCCTTTGTGGCACTTCTAAACATACAACATCGCTTCATCGTGCCATTTGTTGGGCAGTGTTTGTAAGCAAACGTCAACCCAAGAAGAATATGTTTATTTACATTATATTAAGTGTTACAAATAAAGCGAACTTTTCTTACGTGTACTTTAGAGCAACAAGACTGCACACGTCATCAGGAAGGGAGCAAGGACATTTATGTGTGTAATGACGGGCTCAAGGTCAATAAACAAGGTTATATGGCACCGAATTTGAACACAGCATTGAGACAGGAACTTTAAGGCTCGGCTTTGCCTATTATGCAGAAATTCTTCGTTTTCGTGTCATAGTTTCAGTTAAAGAGGTATTATTGGTAATGTTTCACTATAGAAAATTTACAATTTACTAGGTGTTTACTTTTGTATCTTATTTCCACAGTGTGTTATTTCCCGCTTGCAAAAAGACAGGAACTTATTGATAAAATATATATATCTTCCTGACATTTTACAACTATCAGATAACACAAAATTAAACTACCCACAAAAATATTAAACTACTCGTAAAATGTACAATTTCTTTAATCGCACATTGTCAATAACTACTATGAATCCGAAATTATGACGCGAAAACGAAGAATTTATGCTAAAGAGTAGAGGCCGAGGCTTGATAACGAGTCCTGGGGGAAGGTGACTTGGTATCGAGTGAGGTGGCGTGGTGGATAACACATTGGACACACGTTCGAGAGGTCTCGTGTTCGGTTCCCGGTCCGGCAAACCTGATTTCGGCCTTACGTGGTTTTCCAAAGTAACTCCAGGCGAATACCGGGATAGTTCTTGCCAATTACTTCCCCACACAAAAAAAAAATCGTTTCGTCATTTTACGGAAAAGTGCTGTCAAAAATATTTCCAGAACTCTCTATAATATTACGGACATGTCACTTTTTCAATAACTGACGTTCTGTAAATTTCAGAGAACTTTTCGTGAATTATCGTAACTTCTCCGTAAATTTTCTGGTTGGTTTTATTGTACGTCCGGTTTAAAAAAATAATTACAAAAATCTTGAATTTTTTTCATTTAGGCGTTTTAAAATGTATAAAAAAAATTTTTTCAAAAGTTAAAATATTTTATTCTGTAGCTATTTTTGAACAATAATAAAACGTTTTTATAGTGCGCGAGTGTCTTACAGCTCGCCTACGAATTTTTTTTAAAAACCGTATTGCCGTTTATTCGACTTTTAACGGTACCCGGTGACATTTTAACACATATGGGGACTATTAAAAACGTACATAAATTTACACTCATGCCTTACCCGGGATTAGAATCCAGAACCCCTCGCGCTGTAAGCCGGCACGCTACCAACTGCGCCACAGAGGTAGGAATTTTTGGAATAGTGAAGGTATATTATTTCTATATACATAGTTTCCTTCTATTAGGAAGATTTATAACAGTGCGAAGATGATTGAGTAAAGTGAAGGCATTGCAGAAGAAGGAGACTGACCTGGTCACATCCGTGGGAGTACTTGAGCAGCACCGGGGCGACCACCTCAGCGGCGTCTACCTCCTTCATCTCCTTGCGCAACTGCGTGAACTGGAAGAGCACGTCCTTGTCGAACTCGACTCGCCGCTGCAGGATCCCCAGCAGGATGTCGAGCGAGTGGTTGCCGAGTGTCGGCTCCACCACGTTCAGCAACGTCTTGTTCTTGATGAGGCGCTCCTGGATCTCCGGCTGGCGCAGCGACAACTGCCTCTGGTGCGACGACTGCACGGGAGCCGGCCCGCGGGACACTCCGGCCGCCGCGCCGTGCGTCGTCGACAGCGACAGGTCCTCCAGCTTCTGCAGCGCGCCCTTGTACGTCTCGACGACGCGCCGGAACTCCACCCGCAGCGCGTCGTGCAGGTTCATCAGCGACTCGTCCGACGTGCCCACCAGCCCGTGCTGCCCCAGACCTTCGATCGACTTGTCCATGCACCGCTTCTTCTGCTGCAGCACCTTCCGGATCTTCGGGTCCGACAGCACGATCACTTTGAGCAGCTTCTTGCAGCTCGACACGAAGGGCCCGCACGACGGCTCCCACGACGTCGACTTGTCCTTCTCCTGCGCCAGCGAGAAGAACTTCACCATCTGCATGATGACCCCTTCCGGCCTCAGCAGCTTCATACTGAAGTTGAGGCCGTCGGAGAGGAAGACCTTGGCGTACAAGGCCTCCAGGATGGACAGCGAGTGCGGCATGGACTCGACGAAGAGGTCGATGGGCAGGTCGTTGAGGATGACCTTGAAAGTGCCATGGCTCAGCCGGTTGATGAAGTTGGCGGCCTCGCGGTACTGGAAGTTCTCGTAGAGGAAGATGATCCTCTTGACGGCGAAGCGGGGGCTGACGTCGGCGATGGTCATGGAGCTGATGCGCTGGTCGAGGTCCTCGTCCGGGTTGTAGGGGAAGCCGTTGACCCAGCGAGAGCTGCGCCATTGCATCTTCTGCACGTTGTTGCGCTTGTTGGCGCGCTCGGGTCGGATGCGTTCTCCGCGCTCCAGCACGGAGAAGCCGCCGGACTTGTTGTACGTTGTCCAGGTGGAGGACCGCGATCCGGACGCCGAGCCGCCGTCGACGAGGGGCGGCGGTGGCAGCATGAGCGTCGTGTTGTTGGCCCGACGCAGCAGCTGCTGGGGGTGGTCCTCGTAGTACTTGTCCACTCTGTTCATCATACTGTCTCTTTAGTCTGTGTTTGAAACACGAGCCATTCAACGTCTGCCCACGAACCTCACACACAAGTCTGGAAACACGCCGAGAATTACAGGCTGAAATTTACAAAAAGTCGGTATAACAGTTCTTTGTGATATACTACCGATCGATACACTTCACTTGATGGTTATTCTCATTCGTATTCTCGGACAGTATTTTGCGGTCTTCTCCATCAAGGTGGCACATCTTGAAAGGACCTAACCGCGCGCGCGTGTCTGTATCATCCACCAGTTCCTCGCGAGAAATACCTGGGATAAGGAAGAGAAGGCGCCGGGCACGAGACGCGCACGTCGGGAGGTTAGCGTCCTAGTCACGCGTGCAAGTCTCCCCGTGCGAGCGCTGCGAGGTTGGCGTTCTAGTCGCGCGTGAGAGTCTCCTGCTCCTGCGGCTGCCAAGCGCGTACTGACTACCTGCGCGCTGCCGTCGCCGAGCCGACAGGTTCCGCTGGCTGCCGCGCCGAATACTGGACCGCCGGGGCGGCAGGCCGGTTCAATGAACCCGCTCTCCTGTCGGCCGATGACACGCTTACCGTCCCTAGAGGCTCCTCTCTCTCTCTTCCTCTCCCTCCTAGCCCTCATTTGCGTAGGGAGTTTACATTACAGGGCGTATGCATGACAAAAAACTGTCATTACGCTCATCTTCTTTTTTAATAAGTGACTTGTTAGTAATGTCCCGGGACGGCGCCCGCCGGCGTTCATCTCCATAACCAGCTTGGCCCACTGGTCGTTCCCTCGCATTCCATTCCTTCCTGGGTTATAGTCTCGCGCCAGACGTCAGCTGCGCCTAAATACTGGCATTGCAATTCCTGTGAAAACCTTCCTGCCTTGCGCTTCTTGTCTGAATGCAGAACTAGTCGGAATATTCTTTCTCTCTTTTAATAGCATTTGCTCCTTTAAATTTTTAGCAAGCCATTTGCAAATAAGGAAAGAGAAAACTTCCGGTATTCCGGCATGACAATACAGGCGACAGTGCGATCGCCTAGACTACGATAGTTTTTAAAGTGAAGCATTACTGTCGTAATTTACTTGAATCCATCTGTAGTACTAACTTTTTTTTTTCTGTCACTTCACTTTCGACGACGGTCCAGAGATGAAGGGAAATTCAATCTCCACGTACTAACCGTTCAACTGAGCACATATTCTGCTGTGTGTTAGCTAGATGTGAAAACACCACGTGGTTTCATGGTACAAATGTGCAAACTGCCCGGTGTTACTCTGTGGCGTGTTTGTCGTTGCTCTTAACATTACAGTTATTTACCCAGCACGCTGCGTCGACTGACCTCGTGTCTCACTCACATTAGGAGAGGTTCTGAGGTCGACGGCGTCTGGCTGCACTTAGAGTTGTTTATCAGAGTGGTTTTCAAATCCATTCGAGGAACCACGGTGGTGGAGTGGTTAGACTACTCGTCTCCCACCTAGACGAACCGGGTTCGATTCTCAGCAGGGACGCTCCCGGGTTTTCGCACGTGGGAATCGTGCCGGGCGATGCCACTGGTCGGCGGGTTTTCTCAGGGATATCCCGTTTCCCCCCTCCCTGTCATTCCGGCGCTGCTCCATACTCCTCTCACATCATCCTCACCCAACCTCGAAGTTGAGAGCCGCCCAAATCTCTTCACTCACTCACTTTTCACTCAAATCCATTAGTGCAGTACAGGTTTAACACTTCCGAATCCCTCATCCACTCGAATAACATCTAGATTGACTGCTGTACATCAAAGGAAATTATTAAAGCAGTTTTTTTTAATCTAGTTTTAATACCAAAGAAGAGATTTAGTGTTTCTCTTTGTGCCACAACAATTTCGTCAACTGGGGAAAACTCGTCACCAAACCTCGGAGAGAACCTTCAATTTTGTTTGAATTAACACTCACATATCATATTTTCATGACAACTTAAACCTCGCATATGATTCTTGACAAAGAATAATCACACCGTAGACTTAACATGATAAGCATTAGCTTGAAGACATAAGACAACGCTGTTTCCTAACACCACTAAAGATTATTAGTTGGGCGAGGCGACTGGATGTATCAGGAAAGCAATATGCAATTCATTTTTCGCCGGTTCAGTCCTCGTGTCCACAGTCGAGGACGTGTTGCACGTGGAGGGCATGCATGGCCGTCCCTGTACACAGCAAATAATCAGTGGCCGGTGTTTTGAGCTTCTTCCTTGTGAGAAATATGACTTTTTGAAGTTCCTGCACCTCTCATTTGTGAATGGTTCGCGCTGACTCGACGGACACGCAGGCACGTTGTTCGCTAGTCGCAAGAAGCGCGACTCGACACGAGTACAGCGCACACAAAAAACAATTAAACGATTGCAACACTCGAGCTCGTAAATTAATTCGGAACTGAACTGGCTCTCCCTACCAAGCCACGGAGTTCAAATGAGGAGTCGACGTTAAAGAAATTCCTTCTCAGTGCATCAGTTTCGATGATAACCGTTTCAAATAATAAATATTCTGCTCGATATGTCTTGAGGAATACTAGCACATTAAGAAAACTTGCCGATTTGTATGTGTAATATTTCTTCCGTAAAGTTTAACATTAAAATTTACATTTAAAAAAATGTATATATTGATTAATTAAATATTTAGAAACTTTTTTTTTAACGTGGCAGTATTCTCTGAGAAAACTGCGTTAATTACTTCGTCATCACTTTGAGAACAGTACATGTTTACTGCGTTTAAAGATAGCTAGAAGCAAGTTGCCTGTATCGGTGATTACAGCGACACAAGTTACTCTGGTGTCTTTATTCCCAATATAGGCTGTTCACGGTAAACTGAGCACTTTTGAGTTGAGTTGAGTTGAGAGATTTGGGCGGCTCTTAACAGCGAGGTCCTGAGAGCCAACGGGCACTTTCAAGACCACCGCTTGTTCTACTCGTGTCCACACAGTGTATTCCTTCAAGATATGTAAAATAAAGTTACCACGGGCTTGATCACTTTATTCAAGCGCCGGCCAAGTGTAACTGCAAAATTATTAGAAAAGTAAATAGNGCCAAGTGTAACTGCGAAATTATTAGAAAAGTAAATAGTTTGCAAATTTACTAAATATTCCCCTAACATACTATCCCGAGTACACTCGTCCAAGTCTGGCATGTTGCAGAATGTGTGAGATCATGACCAGTGCTCTGCTAGTCCGGAAGCCAGCACCAGTACGGACACCGCCTTTCCCTGGCCAATGACACTGGCTGGTTTATAGTTGGCTGCGTGTTGTACCATGGGTTTACTGAAACACTTTCCATAGCTTCCAAAGTGTCACTTTTTGTAAGGAATTTGTAAGTACTGTTCATGCCAAAAAAAAAATTTCTGCTTTTGCAACACCTGAAAAGAAAAATTAATGTCTACACTTATAAGTAGGGCCAGTGACTTTTCGCGTAAAAATCGAAGCACACAGTAGACTTCAATACTATATACACACCTCAGCTGTTGTTATACCTCAATTGGCTGCTGGTGCCGTGTCCGTCTTCGACCAAGCCACCCAGGACTGAGTAACTCCGACACCGAACCTTCGTGATTCGTGCGCAAACGGTTAACACGGGCCAGAACATTTTTTTTAGCCAATCAAAGAAGCTGGAAGACCCTACAGTGCTTTGAACTGTATCTTGTCTCGAAATTTTTTCGCTAAATATCACTGCCCCTACTTATAAGTATGCATTAAAAAAACGCAGAGAAAAAATANTCGTGCGCAAACGGTTAACACGGGCCAGAACATTTTTTTAGCCAATCAAAGAAGCTGGAAGACCCTACAGTGCTTTGAACTGTATCTTGTCTCGAAATTTTTTCGCTAAATATCACTGCCCCTACTTATAAGTATGCATTAAAAAAACGCAGAGAAAAAATGAACCATTTCAGTATCCACAAGTGTCCACATAACACTTTCAATTAAACGTTATGACATGGAACTACTATAACTCCGCCGTTACCACCTTTAGTAGGCGCATGCCAGTAAGGCATTGGCAGTGGCATTTATCAAAGGTTGGTTACTAAAGTGCTCAGTTTACCGTGAACAGCGTGTACCTCAGTACCACCCATCCATACATATCACACCAAACACTACACTGCACAGCTCTCATTATTGGTTGGCCATCAGCCAATGGCGTGCCTAGTGGACTGAGTCTCGATCATCATGCCCTTAAGCCTCTGTCACAGTGTCACATTTTTCCGTGAGTGAGTGCAGATATTTGGGCGGTTCTTAACATCGGGGTCTTTAAAGACAGTGAGGGCGAGGCGAGGTGAGGATGGAGCGGCGCCGGAATGAAGGGGCGGGGGAAACGGGAGATCCATCGTCCGGAGCGAACCCACCGGGTATTGAACCAGGTTCTCCTTGGTGGGAGGCGAGTAGTCTGACCACTACACCACCGGGGCTCCTTCAGTGTAGTAAGCGTGTCAGATGTAGTGTGAACCAATAGGGACCATGAGAAGTGGGAAAGTAACGGCCTACAGAAATGGCGTTCCTATAATGATAGATACAAATGACACAATTCCAAAGGCCCGTTTCCACAGGTCAGTGACGTGTCAGTGCTGTGTCAGTTCAGTTTCAATGCCGCCTCTGCTGTATTCGTGTTGCCTGTTCACACATATCAGTGCAGTGCCGTACGTTTCACGTCAGTCATTGCGGAAATGGTGAAGTTTTCAACCGCATAGCTGGCAGCTATTGCTGTGATTCTAGACGAAGAAGAAATGCAACAAGCGAAGAAACGGAAGTAGATACACGAGGCATGGCAGAAACGTGAAAGCGAAGGAGAGTTTTCTACCCTATACAAAGAATTGATTGATGATGGAACGAAATTCTTCGAGTATTTTAGAATGTCTGGAAATAGTTTTAAGTAGCGGAATTATGGGGACTTTGGCACATCGGGACCTGGAACCGGAGCGTCGTAGCTGTTCGTGCTCTGTCAATCCGGTCGGCCGGAGGCCATCTTGGATCCATGTGACCTTGACATTTGACCTTGAAAACCCCAAAAAATCCCAAAAATCCACTGACAAAAATAAACAATTAAAATTAATAAAGAAATTTATTTAAAATGTATTATTATAATTATTAAAAAATTGTTTAAAAATTTGCAATTCCGAAGGTTATCACCTCCCCAGCACCCGCCCAACAGACGACTGACTTTCGCCAATTGCTATTGGCTGTTTAGTCGGCAGGCCTCCACTATGATGGTTGAGTATACAAGAATACCCCAACTTTGAAGGTATATAATACCAAAACCAAACAACCTACAACTTTGATTGGCCAATAAAATGAACCGTGGAACCGCGAAGACTCTTTACCATGCATTCATAAATGTTCAATGTGACCACCACGAGCGGCCCGAACGACATCTACGCGATAATCAAACTCGTTCCACGCTCGTTCTCAGCATGTCCGGTGTTACGGTTTGGATGGCGTCCGTAATTCTCGTTTTGAGGTCGTCAATGTTAGCTGGCAATGGTGCACGAAAACACCTGATCCTTTATGTACCACCATAGAAAAAAATCGCAGGGGGTAAGATCAGGGCTTCTTGGGGGCCAGTGATGAAGAGCCTGGTCACCAGCTGCTCCTCGACCAATCCAGCGTTGCGGCAAGGTCTCGTTCAGGTATCCGCGAACAGCTAGGTGCCAATGGGGTGGCTAGGTGGCCAAAAATAAAGGAAACATCAGACCTTCCCCTTCACATTGACGTGTCGAATGCGAGCTCGCTTCTCCCTCACCACATCAAGCAGAGAGTTACGGACGCCATCCAAACCGCAACACCGGACATGCTGACAAGAGCTTAGAACGATTGATTATCGCGTAGATGTCGTTCGGGCCGCTCGCGGTGGTCACATTGATTATTTATGAAGATAGGGTAAACAAAATTCAGGTGTCATTTGATTGGTCAATCAAGGTTGTAGGTTGTTTGGTTTTGATATTTTAGACCTTCAAAGTTGGGGTATTCTTTNTTGATTGGTCAATCAAGGTTGTAGGTTGTTTGGTTTTGATATTTTAGACCTTCAAAGTTGGGGTATTCTTTTATACCCACTATGTAATTAATTGTCCCACCCACACCTCCAATTACTCACCTTCGTTTTACCAATTAATCGCGTTCGCACCACCTCCTTTCAATATATTTAGTTGCCCAATTATCCCACCCCCTCCAACCACTCGCCAATGCTCATTCCGTCGTATGCAGCCATCTCGGTGGGCTTTTCGTTTGTCATTTGTTTATATATTGCTGGTTGTGGCAATCTTGGATTTCATATGTTTATATTTTCAACACCTAGATGGCGCAAGTGTATTAATTACCAAATTACCCGCCAGGCAGTGCTAACGTTTCGTTTTAGCCAACATGCGAGCTGATGTTCTCTCTTACCTATGGTCAACATGCCATATTGTATTTTTCGTTCGTCACTTGTTTATATTTTCAACACCTAGGTGGCGCTAATGTATTAATTACCGATTTCGTCACCAGGCGAGCTGCCTATTTAGCCACCAGGCAGCAGTCATATTTGTTTATGTTTTTAAAGAGTAGACAGTGCTGTCGGCACCATCCATGTTGGATTCTATTTTCAACAAATAGGTGGCGTTAATTTATCGAGTTCACTGCCAGGCGAGTTGCCGGTACCCGCTCATTCTGTCGATCCAGTACCAAATTGAGCTGTCGGCACCCACATTTGTTTCATAGACATAAATAAACATGCAATTGTTCATCCTATTAAAAATAATTTTTCCAATCAGCGGTATACCTACCAGCATAATTTTTTAAAGCAATAATGTTTTAGATTTAAAAACTTTAATTAAGACCGATCAAAAAACATTTTTTCGTTTTAATGCTAATTAAATTACCACCGAAATTGAGTATTTATTCTGTNAATTAAGACCGATCAAAAAACATTTTTTCGTTTTAATGCTAATTAAATTACCACCGAAATTGAGTATTTATTCTGTTACCTCCCACCACACCACGTTAGCCTGAACAATTATTCACCCTCACTTAATCGCTTACCACTACCGCTCTTGTTTTCAGCATTTTCCGCCAGAGCGCGCTGGTGTGGCTAAAGTATATAATGGGAACAATGCCGACCCTCGTCACAGTTTCTCGCCTGATGCCAGAGGTGACAGATCGCTCTCTCACACCTCGTCGTTTAGCATTCTGACTCGTAAGTTCAGATATTTAATTACATCAGGTCACAGGATATTATCATCAAGCATGCACGTAATACGCATACATTTCCCGTAAAATTACAAATCTGCCCAAATTTGGAGTATCGGTTTGGGCCTGCTAGTCTATTTTCCCCGAGGCCCTTGATGATGCGAACCGAGCATGAGGGTTTTCTCAGGGTGCTCCCACGTTTGCTTTTTTAAAAAATGTATATATAATACTTTTCTCGATTAAGTAAATGGGTATAATCTTCTTGTGGACGACCTTTATTTTTTGCAAAAAAAAAAAAATTATATACATATGTCACAAGAAAAATTCCCTATTTTTTACTATAGATTACGAGATGCCGGCAAAGCGAGGCCGGGAGCAAGAACTTATGTTGCGAGGCCCTTCCCCTCCACACTATAGACTGTCCACGGTTACTTCCTATTGTTCTGAAGCCTGGCTAAAGTTCTACTTCCATGACATTCTTCCGTCTCATGCAGACAGAGCTTAGCCAAGTTTAGAAAATTACATCAAAGGGACAACGCACCGCATTCCTGCGCACTCAATCTTATATTATTTCACATAAGAACTATTTCTTACTAGGCGATACCAACACACCTTTTTTTTTATCTCCGTTCTTATTCATATTAGTTATAAATTAAATTTTATAATTTATTGATAGAACGTAAGTAAAGGTTCAATTTAAATGAACGCAAGGAATGGATAAAACTCTTGTAATACACGACATACATCATCTAGGAGACAACCAAACACGCCCTACATAGCGTAATTTTGCAAAGATTCTATTAAAAAAAAGTGTAATGAAACCGCGAATAGACTATTGTTAGGGGCAGTGATATTTCGCGAAAAGATTTCGAGACAAGATACAGTCCAAAGCACCGTAGGCTCGTCCAGATTCTTTGATTGGCTAAAAAAATGTTCTGGCCCGTGTTAACCGCTTGCGCACGAATCACGAAGGTTCAGTGTCAGAGTTTCTTAGTCCTGAGTGGCTCGGTCAAAGATGGACACGGCACCAGCAGCCAATGGAGGTATAACAACAACCGAGGTGTGTATATAGTATTGAAGTCTACCGTGTGCTCCGATTTTTACGCGAAAAGTCACTGGCCCTAACTATAGTTAATCCCCGCCCCCCCTTTCCCGCCNACCGCCCCTAGAGAGCTCGGGCACGCTGAAGACATCCTCAGAGCAGCTAGCCGCACGCGAGCGCCAGCGATGCCACAGAGACAAAGAACAAGTAAGAGCTTTGTCCTCGACGAGACAGCGGGACAACTGCGCGTGCCTTCCCGTCAACCAGATACGAGTGTTCCGTGCAGCGAGCGTGCCTCTTCCCACGGCGGATCAGAGAGCAGGCATCATTAGCTCTGCTCTCAATTCCCACGTGTTGCTTCCTGCCGGGAGATCACGGCGACCCCGCAGTAACAACCGCATCTAACCGAGCTCCTTAATTACTACCGCGAACACACAGAAGTATCTTCACACTGCATCGAACTCATTTCTTCACGTCGAAGACACGGGAAGTTTACCGAGAGTAATTACGAAGGCTCCTTCACGGAGGTGCGAGGAGAGAAATGTTGGCGGTGGCAAGACAACCGACGATGTTTTTTTTTTTTTTTTTTTTTTTAAATCTAAACTACTGTCTAATATGTTAGCCATACCGATCAAACACTGGCTTCTGTTATTATTAAATTTAAAGTTAAGTTAAGATTAAAGTTATTAAATTCAAATGCAATTAAAGTATAAAACAAGAGGCTATGGCTTTAAAATTACTGTGTAAGGTAAGGTTTTTAATTAACTATCTAATATTATTATTAGATTAAAGGTAAGGAGGTGGGATAAATCTTTATTCATTTAAGTTGGGTTTTCTCTATTTTGTTGTGGGGGAAAAAGGGGAGGACCCCCTGTAAAAAACCCCCGATTCACATTTTGTGAAAACATTCGAAATACATACGTGACGTCCAACTTCCCAAATGGATTCCCATTCTCTCTCCTCGGGAATCCAAGTGCTATTTCACAAAGGCGAACAATATTTAGAATCTCGTATTTATATCATTTTTGAGCACAGCACGAATTATGGCTTCTGTAACCTTCTGGATCTTTTTAAAGGCACAAGTTAATTTATAGTACGAGGTTTTATAGCAAAGTTCCAACTGTGTATAGTAAAGGGCTCAGTATTCCAATGTTTGCATCCTAGTATGCATGTGGTATTATTAGTATAGATAATGGAAAATCGCGAAAAAAAAATTTTTGACCCAACATATCTTTTATAACATTCTAACTAATTTATTCTTTCATTATTGGATAAACCAGGTTTTGACTCGGCTAAGTTGTTTGCAGACCAATCACGGACGTTCTACCTTATAGTATCATAATCTTCATTGGCTCAGTGAAATGGGGTAGTAGTTTCATACATGCATGACAGCCAATAAGGAAAGAAAACTGTCGGAAATATATACAGTACGTCGAATCCTAGCAAAACTGTAAACTTTAAACCATAATCTCTTATTGTCAGGGTCACTTGATTTTACCGAAAAGGTTTCGTGTTGAATAGTTTTACTTCAAAACACTTTAACACAGATCCACGTTCATGAGGTTTTCTTGTTGCACGTCTTAGTGTCTGCCCGTGAGTCAGATACGTTCATTATCATAGTAACTTAATTCTTATTAGTAGGGCCAGTGACTTTTCGCGTAAAAATCGGAGCACACAGTAGACTTCAATACCATATACACACCTCAGCTGTTGTTATAACTCCATTGGCTGCTGGTGCCATGTCCGTCTTTGACCAAGCCACCCAGGACTAAGTAACTCCGACACTGAACCTTCGTGATTCGTGCGCAAACGGTTAACACGGGCCGGGACATTTTTTTAGCCAATCAAAGAAACTGGACGACCCTACAGTGCTTTGGACTGTATCTTGTCTGAAAATATTTTCGCGAAATATTACTGCCCCTACTGATTAGCCAGCCAAGTGAAGATATATCTTCTCGTACAGACACGCGACAAATAAAAGAAGGAAAAATGCTACAAGGCCAGCAGCGAATTAAATGTAACCTGCTCGGAAATCCTTCCGCGAAAGTCGAGTGTCCATAGGTATTATTGTCAGACTATGTATAGAGAGTGACAGGACATTATCGCGATTTAAACCACCTGTTGGCTAAGACTCCACTGTCCTATGTATTTACAAACCTCAGCTTTCTGTTCATTGGCTGCTGCCGCAGAGTGTAGTCAGTTCTATCCCAGACCAGGTGGCACGGGATTCAGTGCTTGTCCCCGTGTAGGTCGGTCATTGGCTCAGAGTTAACATGTGCAAATCTAATTAACTTTGATACAATTGCAAACATAGCAAAATATACATGTATTTGAAGTATAGCCTGTCCTAAAAGCGAATCCACGATAACTTCCAGTCCGTATGCAGAGTGTTCCCAAATATGTGGGAAGTAATCGGGGAATGGATTGTAAATTCCAAAACAACCCAAAATGTTCTTATGAACGTATACCCTAAAGTCGATAGTTTCCTAGTTACAAATTGCTCCAAACCAGCGAATTTGACTGCAGATGAGTAGAGACCTGAAGAATTCGCGGATTCCTTTTGAGACAAGCTAGAATTCAAAACACGTGTGTTTATATAACTTTAGCCATTGGTCCGCACGGATTTTGACACCTCCTGAAGAACGCCGGCCCAATCGTCGTCGCCTTCCACTGTGACAACAGACAACCAATGTGCAGTTGACATCGGTATATTTTTACATAAGACAATAGAGTCTAGCCTGTAGGTTATTGAACTCGCGAATTTTTCAGGTCTCTACAGATTAGCAAAATTCTACTGATAATGTTAATTACTGGGACTCACTGACTAAGCGATGGTTTCTACTGATTCCTACCGAGTTAGGTGGCACAGAGGTGACATTTACTCACATTCGGTAGGACCTGGGTTCGAATCCGGGTCCGGCCATCCTGATCTCGGTTTGCCATGGCTTCCCGAAGTCACTCCAGGTGAATGCTGGGACGGTTCCTTGCTAAAGGCCGTGACCGAGTCCTACTCGTCCCTCCTCTGAGCAACTTGCTCCGTATCTAATGACCTCGCTGTCGACAAGACGTTAAGCCCAACTACCTACCTACCTACTTCCTACCTACCTACCTACTGATCCGTAGTGAACTGCACGAGCCTGGCAGCAATACGTAACTGCATGCCGCTGATTCGCCAGTAGTTAACAGCTCGTTAACTGGACATCCAGTAAAACAGTTCCACTGATTGAAATCACCGACTCATTTACAGCGCGGTAGTCGGGGCCTCTCGCCTTCCAAACACAACGAAGCGGCCTCGACTCCCGACCCGGGGCCGGAGCAGGAGTTTCGCACGTTGGAAACGTGTCGGACGCTGCCGTTGGCTGGAGGGTTTTCTCGCGATGCTCCCGCCGCCCCACCCTCGCCTCGCTTCACCGTCGCTTGCGCTGAAGACCCGCAGTTGCTAAGCGACATTCTAGCCTCTCACTCGGTAAACTGAGTGCATGTACTTTTGAAAGACCCGCTTTACATATACTTGTGTACACATTGTGTATTCTTCCACCATATGTAAACTTAGCATTGCCATGGGCATCATCCCTCTATTCATGCGTCCGTCAANACGCTGCCGTTGGCTGGAGGGTTTTCTCGCGATGCTCCCGCGGCCCCACCCTCGCCTCGCTTCACCATCGCTTGCGCTGAAGACCCGCAGTTGCTAAGCGACATTCTAGCCTCTCACTCGGTAAACTGAGTGCATGTACTTTTGAAAGACCTGCTTAACATATACTTGTGTTACATTGTGTATTCTTCCACCATATGTAAACTTAGCATTGCCATGGGCATCATCCCTCTATTCATGCGTCCGTCAAGNACATTGTGTATTCTTCCACCATATGTAAACTTAGCATTGCCATGGGCATCATCCCTCTATTCATGCGTCCGTCAAGAGAAACTGCGAAATTATTAGAAAGGTAAATATTTTCAAATTTGCTAATTGTTACACTTCCGTGCATTGAAAATAAACATAAAACATAACAAATAAATTAACCATTCACAAATGTTAGCCAAACACTTTTCATTCAACGTAAAGACATGGAACTACTTTCCCTCCGAGGCTATCAACTTAACTGGGCACGTACCAGTCAGTGTGCACGTCAAAATAAATACGAGTGACATTTTCAAAAAAATTTGTTAGCTCAATTAACTGTGAACTGCCAATAAAATAAAAACGAGTTTAAACTTGGGAGTGTATCAAGTCCTAACTAACCCCTTGCATAGTCTATTCGGGGTTACTTGGTTACTTCGGACTTTTCTGAAGCCCTGCTGAAGTTCTACTTCTTTGCTTCTCACTAAATATCCTTCCGCTATAAGAAAAAAATAAAAACTTAAAACAAGTCTGGAAGTTTAAGCTCGTGCAAAAATAAAAATGCTAATTTTGCAGGTCTCGATATCGTTGGAGATCCAGAAATATCACGAAATAATTTGTGGAAGCTGGACGTCAAACACATGTACAGTTTGCTTTCTTCTCCAATTGGAACGCTGTTTGTAAGCCACGCCCCAAACAAATTTGAGCCAATTAACAAACTTGCAACGAAGATATAAGCGAATACTGGGGCAAAATTGGAACATCGACCAATAAACAATTAACTGAGGCTCGAGTACAGAACGTATTATTATTAGAGACCGGAAAAATTCGCGAGTTCAATGACCTGCAGGCTAGACTCTCCAGTCTTATGTACACATAGGCCAATTACAACTGCAGATTGGTTGTCTGCTGTAACAGTAGAAGGCGACGATTGGGCCAGTCTTCTCCAGGAGGTGTCAAACACCGTGTGGACCAATGGCTGTAGTTTTATAAACACACGTGTTTCGAATTCTAGCTTGTCCCGAAAGGAATCCGCGAATTTTTCAGGTCTCTAATTATTAGAGACCCTGGGGAATTTCGCGGATTCATTCGCCAACAATCCAGACTGCACAGTCCTTTGTGTACTTGAGTTTCAGCTAGTTGTTCATTGGCTGTTGCACCAGTACCACTGACCAGGTAACACAGGATTCGGTCCTCGTTTTATCTACATGTTCGTTATTGGTCGACAGTCGTCCGGGACGTGTCTAACAAACTGTGGTCCAATAGAATTGGAACTCCATGGTACATGCAGATAAAGTTTAACTTGTCCTTAAATGAACTCGCAAAATCTCCGGGTCGCTGAGTATGATCTATGGAGTTCAGCTTGTGGTCAAATAACTTCGCGAAATTTTCGTGTCTCCAGCTACCGCATACCTTGTTAGACACGAAAGGACATTACATTGATATATTTTTAACTCGCCATTCCACTGGCTTAGAACCAACCAGTAACGAACTTGGTGCAGATCAGTCAGTGTAACCAGTGTAAAGTGAACTCCAACAGGAATGGTACTCCTGCAATGGCGAATACAGACTACCTAATTATAGATTGGCTTGGTTTCGAAGTAATGATTTGTATTTTCTTTGTACTCCAAAATAGTGAACATGAAATATCCCACATCCTCCTACACAACAATATAATATTTCGTTTTTTGGGAAACATTTTGTTCTGGTGTGGTTCTGAATGATTTCGCTTCTTGCCAGCCATGTTTTTANAATATTTCGTTTTTTGGGAAACATTTTGTTCTGGTGTGGTTCTGAATGATTTCGCTTCTTGCCAGCCATGTTTTTAAGCAAGTAGTAGGAATGAAGACCTCTTACAATGTGTATAGGTTGTTCATGGTTACTTCCAAAACTTTTGAAGCCCTGCTAAAGTTCTATTTCCAGGATATTCTTCCGCCTCATGCAAAAAAAGCTTAACAAAGACTAGAAAACTTCACCAAAGGCACAACTCACTGAATTCGAGCGCACTCAATGTAATATTATTTTGCATAAGAACTATTTCTTGCTAGGCGTTACCAACACAACTTTTATTTCTCCCTGTTTTCATTCGTATTAATTTTAAATTAAATATTATAATTTATTGGTAGAACATACGTAAAAGTTCGATTTAGGAAAAAAAAAAAAAAGGGGTACTTTGTGTTAACACGTGCATAAAAAAAGCTTGTAAATACACTACATATTTAGGAAAGAAACAAACGCGTCATACACGAGGAGATTTTTCAAAGGTTTGATAAAGAAAAATGTGCGAAGAAACCGTTAATATACTCTAATATAGATAGCGGAAGATATTTGAACGCGTTTACGAAATTTTGTTTTCCTGAACAAAAACTATAAAGAACCAGTGAACCGATTCTTCAGACCACAGATGCACTTGCTCTCTTCAGTACTTATACGTAGGGCCAGTGACTTTTCGCGTAAAAATCGGAGCTCACAGTAGACTTCAATACTACATACACAACTCAGCTGTTGTTATACCTGCATTGGCTTCTGGTGCCGTGTCCGTCTTCGACCAAGCCACTCAGGACTAAGTAACTCCGACACCGAACCTTCGTAATTCTTTCGGAAACTGTTAACACGGGCCAGAACATTTTCAGCCAATCAAAGAAGCTGGACGACCCTACATTTCTTTGGAGTGTATCTTTTCTCGAAATCTTTTCGCGAAATATCACTGCCCCTACTTATATGTAACATTCCTCTCTCGTCTATTCGTAATTTTTGTGCCGAAATAAACTGGCACGAATTTCCGTTCGTGTGGTTTTAAGTAGCTTTGCCGAAACAAACCGTGGTTTTCTCTTCACGGTTTCCTTGCCGGCGCGGCCAACATTCAGATCATCTGGCGCGTAAATCAGTCCGGCCGTAAAGCCATATACAGACGCAGGCCTGAGGTCGTAAAGCTTGATGCTACCTTGCCCCGGCGGTAACTCTCGGTGAGGAGATTAATAGGAAGTAATACAACCGGTCGGGAAGTATGCAGGTTTCCAAAACCGGTTCGGAATGAGCACGGAGTTGAATCATAGACCGCGGAGAGAAGCACTCGTGCTTGGAGGAAACATCCAGGTTTAAAAAGTGAATATATTTTCCCGAGGAGAAAACATTTTGATTTATGTAGGAATTTCAGAAGCTATTGCCAATCCCCATCAAGGTTTTTACTATCGTGTAAATCAAAAGCATCATTTTTTTGGGAACAGTCGTTTGATTGTGCGCCGTTTTCAAAACCACGTTTCTCGTGATGTGACTTGGTCTACATTTTATGGCCAATATATGTTATTATTCGTTAGCTTTTTTTTTTCTTGAAATAAGATAGAAACTGGTTTGATATTCAACTTATACAAACGAAATACATAACGGTAAAAAATATTTAGTTTACAACACAAAGAAAATATGATGAAAATTCAGAACTCAATGTTAAAACTAATGTTACTTAATTTATATTTATAAGTAGGGCCAGTGATATTTCGCGAAAAGATTTCGAGACAAGATACAGTCCAAAGCACTGTAGGGTCACCCTGCTTCTTTGATTGGCTAAAAAATGTTCTGGCCCGTGTAAACCGTTTGCGCACGAATCACGAAGGTTCAGTGCTGGAGGTACTTAGTCCTGAGTGGCTTGGTCAAAGACGGACACGGCAACAGCAGCCAATGGAGGTATAACAACAGCTGAGGTNAACCACGTTTCTCGTGATGTGACTTGGTCTACATTTTATGGCCAATATATGTTATTATTCGTTAGCTTTTTTTTTTTCTTGAAATAAGATAGAAACTGGTTTGATATTCAACTTATACAAACGAAATACATAACGGTAAAAAATATTTAGTTTACAACACAAAGAAAATAAGATGAAAATTCAGAACTCAATGTTAAAACTAATGTTACTTAATTTATATTTATAAGTAGGGGCAGTGATATTTCGCGAAAAGATTTCGAGACAAGATACAGTCCAAAGCACTGTAGGGTCATCCTGCTTCTTTGATTGGCTAAAAAATGTTCTGGCCCGTGTAAACCGTTTGCGCACGAATCACGAAGGTTCAGTGCTNTGCGCAAGAATCACGAAGGTTCAGTGTCGGAGTTACTTAGTCCTGATTGGCTTGGTCAAAGACGGACACGGCACCAGCAGCCAATGGAGGTATAACAACAGCTGAGGTGTGTATAGAGTATTGAAGTCTATTGTGTGCTCCGATTTTTACGCGAAAAGTCACTGGCCCTATTTATAAGCAACCTAACTCAAATCAGTTATTTTTCCAAACTTGTAAAAACTATACCGGAAGGTGTAGAGTCGCTCAGGAAGTGACATAGATGAATAAACATATCGTGTCTGATCACAAGAGTACAGGATGAACCGACTGACTGCTTATGCAGCGAATTCCAGTCGCACAGGGTGCCACAGTGGTGTAGTGGTCAGACTGCTCGACTCACACCTAGGCAAACCTGGTTCGGTTCCCGGCGGTGTCGCACCCGAATTTTCTATGCCGCTGGCCGGCGGGGTTGTCTCTGGGATCTCCCGTTTCCCCCCGCCCTTGCATTCCAAGCGCTGTCCCATGCTCACCTCGCTTCACCCTCATCGGCTCTCAAGGCCCCGATGTTAAGAGCCGCCCAGATATAGATCTCTTCACTCACTCAGTCAGTCTTACCCACGGGATCCTTGCAGTCTGAGGATATAACGGAGGACATCTTGCCGTCGCCCACCGGCTGACGGTGAAAACGAGAGACGGGCTGCATGCTCGGAGCGCGATGATGTCTACCCCATTTCCTCGGAGACGTACTCGCGTAACGTCGTTCCTAAAACGTCATCCCGAGAGCCAAGCAACGGAGAGTAACAGCTGAGGAAGGCAAGAGTAAACATGGCTTTGCAACGGGCATGCTGTAAACAGCTTGCTGTGTTTACAAATATGTACTGATTAAGCAACCAATGTAAATTTCAAAATACGTATTTACCACTTTCCTCAAATTCTTTCTTTTCACCCTGTTTCTCGCGAAAAAGGGGCAGCGGTGGCGCAGTGTCCAGGACGCTCGACTCCCACCACGGCGATCCGGGTTCGATCCACGGCGGGTTCACTCCCGGATTCTCGCATGTGGGAATCGTGCTGGANTGGCTTTGCAACGGGCATGCTGTAAACAGCTTGCTGTGTTTACAAATATGTACTGATTAAGCAACCAATGTAAATTCCAAAATACGTATTTACCACTTTCCTCAAATTCTTTCTTTTCACCCTGTTTCTCGCGAAAAAGGGGCAGCGGTGGCGCAGTGTCCAGGACGCTCGACTCCCACCACGGCGATCCGGGTTCGATCCCCGGCGCGTTCACTCCCGGATTCTCGCATGTGGGAATCGTGCTGGACGATGCCGCTTGCCGGCGGGCTTTCTCGGGGTACTCCCGCTTTCCCCGCCCTTGCATTCCAGCGCCGCTCCATTCTAGGATTTAATTTCTGCCATGCCCGGGGATGACGGTCACCTACGGGTCCCAGCTGGAAAGACCGTCACTCGGAGGGTGTTGCCTTGCCCTGGGCGCACTCCCCACACGCCATTATTATTTATTCTAGCGAAAAGATTAATTCACAGACTAGATGTCAACTTCTTACGTGCAGGTCTGCACATTTTCTTTCGCTATTGGCTGCGTGTCTGTTTGTGAAGACATTTTCTACTCGACTGGGCCAACCAGAAAAAAAGTTACTCCGACATTGGACGCCCGTGATTGGCTGGCAGACACCAAGATGCGTGATAGTTAGAATCGTCCAACCGCGAGACTGGTTTCTGAACTATCGTGTTTTGCAGTACAACTAGTCGTGGAATATTCTCGCGGAGAACAGGTGGGCCTAGTCATATACATAAACAGTACTTGCCATAAGTTAATCGAAAAAGATCACGTCTAAAAATGCAACCTGTATAGAAATTAACTTTTAAATAAAAATACTAATTTATCACTCGTCATTAGTTACTTTCCCGTGTGCGTATGTAACCAGAATGTTCACATTTCCTTTCAGTTTTATTTAATTCTACTAAACTTCCCGCNTTCTACTCGACTGGGCCAACCAGAAAAAAAGTTACTCCGACATTGGACGCCCGTGATTGGCTGGCAGACACCAAGACGCGTGATAGTTATAATCGTCCAACCGCGAGACTGGTTGCTGAACTATCGTGTTTTGCAGTACAACTAGCCGTGGAATATTCTCGCGGAGAACAGGTGGGCCTAGTCATATACATAAACAGTACTTGCCATAAGTTAATCGAAAAAGATCACGTCTAAAAATGCAACCTGTATAGAAATTAACTTTTAAATAAAAACACTAATTTATCACTCGTCATTAGTAACTTTCCCGTGTGCGTATGTAACCAGAATGTTCACATTTCCTTTCAGTTTTATTTAATTCTACTAAACTTCCCGCCATTTCCAGGAAACCCCCTCGTTACTCGCTGAAATAGTGCATGCAAAAGTTTTACTCTGGCAAGATGCTCGGGGTAATTACTCTGCAGATACCGGACACTGCCAGGAGCGAGTAAAACGTTTACTCAAAGTGTTTTTGGGACAGCCAGAGAGAAAAGTTTACTCTCAGAGTAATGTTTTGCGACACCGCCCTTGTGGATGCAGAGCAGATAATTACACAGAGGCGGAATGGAATGCTGGATTCTTTGACGTGATAATGATCCTGTTTTGGATCATTATCCTTCCATTGTCTTTTGAATATGCTTTTGTACCATTGTAGGTTGACATTCAAAAACTGCCTTCTGCCTGATTTCTTAGCACTCCTGCAGATGTTATTTGAGCAGTCTGTGTATTTAGTAGCAGTGATGTTAGTTAGTCATGTCACACACAATTAAATTAAACTGTATCAATTTCCAATTCCAAAACTTGAGGTACTGGAAAGGNTTCCTTCTGCCTGATTTCTTAGCATTCCTGCAGATGTTATTTGAGCAGTCTGTGTATTTAGTAGCAGAGATGTTAGTTAGTCATGTCACACACAATTAAATTAAACTGTATCAATTTCCAATTCCAAAACTTGAGGTACTGGAAAGGTATTTTGAGTCGCATGCTACTTAATCTGACAAAAGTAACAGTTTAGTTTGATTGGTGATAAAAATGTCTGTCTTTGCAGTCCAACGAAATGATAGGAGTGGAGACTGGATGGAAGTTTTGAACCCATTTTCTGATTGGCTGCGCGAGGCTCCGGAAACGGGCCTCGAGTCTGATTGGTTACCGCGTGCTGCGGAAGTTTACCAATTAACTGGGCTGCCGGACGGCGAGCGAGCGGGTAACCCGGCGTTCATTGGCGAACGGTCTTCCGACATGTTGGCGCCCAGTGACGCCATCTTCTGCTGTCGTGTGAGGCTGGAGTTAGCCGCGTTCGGTCACTTCTGAGCCGAAGTCTTGCGATCGCGTAATATTTTGATATGCACTGTTCTAGCGCCTAGTGTATCTTTCTATGCAACCAGNTTTCTGTCTTTGCAGTCCAACGAAATGATAGGAGTGGAGACTGGATGGAAGTTTTGAACCCATTCTCTGATTGGCTGCGCGAGGCTCCGGAAACGGGCCTCGAGTCTGATTGGTTACCGCGTGCTGCGGAAGTTTACCAATTAACTGGGCTGCCGGACGGTGAGCGAGTGGGTAACCCGGCGTTCATTGGCGAACGGTCTTCCGACATGTTGGCGCCCAGTGACGCCATCTTCTGCTGTCGTGTGCGGCTGGAGTTAGCCGCGTTCGGTCACTTCTGAGCCGAAGTCTTGCGATCGCGTAATATTTTGATATGCACTGTTCTAGCGCCTAGTGTATCTTTCTATGCAACCAGTGAACAACATTCTGCTGGGGACTCGAAGACGTTACCATCAGACATTCATAAACGAGAGGCACGGTGCTTTCGCAAATCAGTTTACCCGTTGAGAAGACTCTGAAAGTACTGGGTACTACATAGGCGCGACTAAGGGCCGGGCACCATAGTCCGTGCCAATACACTCCCGCACCGAACCCACAATTATGTCTAGACGTCATCACTAGTACGAAAAACCATATTAGTAGAGACCTGAAAAATTCGCGGTTTCATCTCGGGACAAGCTAGAATTCAAAAACCTCGTACGTTTGTATAGCTTATTATATTGGGCCCACCCATTAGTTTACGCCTCCTGGACAACTCTGAGCCAATAACAAGCACACAATAAAACTGCAGACCTAATCACCGTCTTCCGCTAATACAACAAGCAACCAATGAACAGTGATATTTGCATGATTTTTACATACGACAATGGAGAATAGCCTACAGGTCATTGAACTCGCGAATTCTTCAGGTGTCTACATATTAGCTATCATCGAGGTCTTTAAATAATACGTTTTATATGTAAACGTATTATCTACAGTTCACACAAGCGACAGTGTTTCTGAGAGTGTCAGCAGTGACATGTGACATTGTGTAGCTAAATGTGAATGTGAAAAGTTAATTAATAAAAAAAATTGTTTGATACCAAATGATGACAGTATAAGGAAAAAAATGAGTTGGCGCCATCGGGACCTGGGACCGGAGCTCGGAGCTGTTCATGCTCTGTCATTCCGGTCCCGCGGCTGCCATATTGTACGCTATGTTGGATGTAGGTGACCGTGCCCTTCGACATTGACCCCGGTGACATTTGACCTTAAAAACTTAAAAAATTCCTGTGCGCAGACGGTGGTTGCCTCCCGAGAACGTGATGTTATCTGCCGTTGTCTTCTCGGAGACGAATTCTCCGAGGACGTCTTCGCAGACGGCAGACGTGCAGTGTGATCTCGCCGGCCGGCGGCCCCGGCCTGCCACATGTCGTCTAGAAATTCCCCTGGAGAAATGGTGCGAGCGTGCAGCAGATGGACCGCCATCAGGTGCTTTCTCCCAGTAACACATCTCCTGTTCGGGTCTGCTACGCTTTCTGAAGCCTTTCATCGACGTCGCCCATGACATCAGACACCCTAACGTATACATAGGGGGGAGTGATATTTCGCGCAAAGATTTCGAGACAAGATACAGTCCAAAGCACTATAGGGTCGTCCAGCTTCTTTGATTGGCTAAAAAAATGTTCTGGCCCGTGTTAACCATTTGCGCACGAATCACGAAGGTTCGGTGTCGGAGTTACTTAGTCCCGAGTGGCTTGGTCAAAGACGGACACGGCTCCAGCAGTCAACGAAGGTATAACAACAGCTGAGGTATGTATATAGCATTGAAGTCTACTGTGTGTTCCGATTTTTACGCAAAAAGTCACTGGCCCTACTGATTAGTAAACAAGTGCTTTGAGATGTATGTACACTTCCTCTGGCCAATTTGTAATGCAGTTTGATTAAACCCAAATTAGTAAAGGTGTTTTATTAATATACTAGTGCACGTCACTTAAAAATTAAGATATANCCTCTGGCCAATTTGTAATGCAGTTTGATTAAACCCAAATTAGTAAAGGTGTTTTATTAATATACTAGTGCACGTCA
The DNA here is from genome assembly GCA_002778355.1 of Clitarchus hookeri. Classification (NCBI taxonomy): domain Eukaryota; kingdom Metazoa; phylum Arthropoda; class Insecta; order Phasmatodea; family Phasmatidae; genus Clitarchus; species Clitarchus hookeri. The sequence goes on along the minus strand of NQII01001150.1, from coordinate 408,465 downwards.
CTTAAAAATTAAGATATAAACCAAACGTTCATTATTGTTGACAGTGCGACTTTGACAGTCGTGTTCCTTTGGGGCACACCGAGAAAAAAAATAAGTTTTGTTGAATCAAACAAAGTTCGTTTGGCGCAACTAAATTAATTGTTTTGAATTGGGGCGATAAAATATTTCGTTGTTGAAACCAAATTATGGTTTTGTTATTATTTGGTTGCCTCAAAAAAAATTTGGTTGGCGTAAATAAATATTTGCCCGGCTCTACGTAAATGAGATAGTTTCTGATAATACAAAAAGAATTGAAGCCCAAACGAGAATCTAATGTAGATCGTTTGAGCCTTAGCGGACGCCCTAGCAGCCTCAGATAAAGTGCCTCCTGACGAAGCAAAGGATGTTTTTAAATACACACATTTCAAATACTGGAAAAAACGTGCTCAAATCAATATATTTTGAGTTTTACAGCTATACGTTTAAGCTTCTCGTTGAACTTGATTTATAGAGGTGTTTATGCCATTATTAACTATCAGTAAATGCGTTAACAAACACTTTTACTTTCCTAATTGTCACAAAAAATACACTGAAGAGCCAAAAAAACTGGTACACCTGCCTAATATCGTGTAGCCTATAATATATTTTGTTACTTCAGGCGTGTACTTTGTTAGATGAACAAAATTACCAACCAGTGTTTTGTCTGCTTTACTNTAATATATTTTGTTACTTCAGGCGTGTACTTTGTTAGATGAACAAAATTACCAACCAGTGTTTTGTCTGCTTTACTTCTTGCGCATAAGACGAATGAGAGGTCTGCCTAATCTTCAGTTTATGGAATGAACAGACTCACATTGGTATTAGTACATGTACACGGACTTTAAAGTAGTTTAGAGTTCTGCTCTAGCCGGCGTCGGTGACGGTTCGGATTTATGGACCTCGGCGTCATTTTGTGTTTGTGCCGTCTCGAATGTTCATGAGTTTTCATGGTTTCGTTTTTGGGTTTTTCGGTTTAAATTCTTTTGCAGCTGTATTGATATATTGTTCGTTTGAAATGGTTGCTTTTGGCCGTAGGCGTATTTGCTGTTGGCCATCTTGATAAAAAAAATTCAAAATATTAATACATCGTTCGTTAACTGACAGTTCTGCGGTTCTGTAGGATTGTTCGACGCGTTCCGTTTCAAGGTTATACCGGAAAGACGAGCAGTGGCGTCGACTTGGAACGATTTGCGGTCACGCAACTGTAATGTTTCCGAGATCTTTGCCAGGTGCGACAAAAAATACTTGTTCGACTTTGTCCTCGGCAATCATTACGTCCGGAAACAAGTCAACCAGACATAACTGCTCACAAAAAAACCAGAGAAGAGGGATTATGGAGACTTTGGCACATCGCGCGTGACCTGGGACCGGAGTGTCGGAGCAGTTCGTGCTGTCATTCCGGTTTTTTAAAATAAACTGTTAGTAAAAAAATAATAAAATTTAATAATAAATTTTTTATTAATAAATTTTTATTATAATTTTTTTTAATAATCTTCAATACTTTATAAAAATATATATTTTTTTATTATTCGGGTTTTAAGGTCAAATTTCACCAGGGTTTTAAGGTCAAAGATCGCCATGGTCAAGCTCAAAGGTAAAGGTCACCTGGATTCCATTATGGCCGCTGGCCTACCGGAATGACAGAGCACGAAAGCTACGACTATCCAGTCCCAGGTCCCAATGTGCCAAAGTCTCCATAATCCCTCTACTAAGCAGTTATGCTTCTGAGAACCAAGGACAGTGTTCAAAAAACCTTTGCTTCATCACCTCAAAGTAGAATAATTTTAAAAAGACGAAAAAATAATTTTGCGCAAGAAAAGGTTTCTTAGACAGCAATGACACTTTAAAAATGTTTATTGCTACACGCCAACCTGGAAGTATGAATTTAAAAAAACCTATAATTTCGCGTTACGATCTCTAAGAGGCTATACGTCATTGAAGATCGTTATCTTCTCTCTCTCTCTCTCTCTCTCTCTTGCGTCATGGGTTGAGACAGGAAGATTGTGCATGTCCAATAACGTAGACTAGATAACAGAATACTTATGAATACGCACATGTGTTTGGAGTCTTAGAAATTTCTGAAGTTTTGTGACAGACATTCCAATGCTCCTACCTTCAGTGTAATTTATTTTTGACTTTATAAAACATTCGCAGCCAACTCTAAACGCTAAACACGCCAGGAGGGACAACGACGTAATGTTTTCCGAAAGCGTTTGTGAATGTTCGAATAAACAGATTTTCTTTTCAGTGATATATTTGAGGCCCTATATATCTTTTCTTTGTAAAAAAAAATAATGCCCCATAAAACTCCAGTATAAACATATACAAAAAATTGATAACAAAACTAGATTTAAAAAATGTAATCATGACGGTCATATACAATCTGAGCATATTAAAATTTGAGCATATTAAGACTTTACAAACTACAATAATTCTGAAACACATTTTCATGAATATAAACCCCATTATAAAAAAAATCTTTAGCTATTAAATAAATTGACTAGGTACTCATCCCCCCTTACTCCATAGGAACATAAGTTCCAGTAAAACCTGCCTATAGGAATGTCGGTCATCTCCTCCCAAAAGTAGGAAATCGTGAAGGACGCGGGTCAGCGGGTTTTCTCGACCTTGCATTCCGGCGCTGCTCCGTTCCCACCTCACTTCACCCTCATCGGCTCTCAAGACCTCGATGTTACGAGCTGCTCAGATCTCTACAATGCACTCCGTGATCAGATAAAGCGCCCGGCTGCGCGCGTCAGATGCCGCAGTGGCCATGCATTCGTGACACAGTGTTGACCTTCGTGAGGCCGATTGCTGTGCTTGTGCTTGGTATGCAGATGTGCACGCAGATGTGCACGCAGATGTGCGTGCTCTCACGTAGACGACTAAGGCTCCTGGCACAACAGTTGGTTGCCACTGGCGGTGGCTATCGAAGGACAGCGCAGTACATGTGAGATGGCACAATTTCCTGTTGGTGGTCGGTACTAAAGTCATTCCAACTCGCGGTCTGTGGTAGGTGTTGTTGTTGGTGGTTGGCGTTGTAGCGAGTCGGCACGCCTTTAACTTTTACCACCAACCGACCAATCAGAGAGCGTTTTCTAGGTTCTGAACGAGTGACGGTGGAAAAGGTTCGAAATAGCGGAAAATAATCGTGAAAATAAATATATAAAGCTGATAATACATGCTGTTACTCAGAAACATTTTGTACTAAAAATACCATATGTAATATCACAAAACCTAAAGTAAATCATAGAGTGTATTACAATTTCAGGCTTTTATGAAACGATCGTATGATTAAAGACTAATTTGTGTTATGTATGTGAATATTATTTATTTTACAGAATACACTTAATTTAATTCTTAGCATAAAGGAATAACTTGATGTTTTACATGTAGCTTACATTAAAGTGCTTTATTAAAAAAATTAAAAATATTAGCAATACAAGTTTCGTTTGCTTCGTTAAAATAATTCTAATTTCAGCAATAGCCAATCAAAATAAATGTTACGCCTTTCTTAAGACTTGCTGCTATCTGCCGGCAGAGTTGCGAAACAATTTACAACAACGCTGACCCTGACTACTGTGCCACGGAAGTTATGGAACACGTCGCACGCCAAAAGAAAACCACCGACAGCAAACGCCTATTTCGCCAGGAGATTCACGGTCGTAAGATACCACAACCCTGAGTTCATTATCCCTTCTCAGTAGCTACACCGGAGCGAAGGTCCCCCCCCCTCCCCTCGCCATGGCTGCACTGATGATCTGGCAGAGCAGTTGGTGGCTCTGCTAATCAGCACGTGTTCCGTGGCAGGAAACTGGCCTGCGGGCCACAGAACACTCGCGAATATAGTTTTCCTCCGCCGTCTGCGGACCTACTTCCAGCTTCCACGCGGCGGACGTCACGACCACGGCTCCGCGGCTTTGACCTTAAAAATGCCGTACAAGAAGCGCTAGGGTGCTCTTGCAGATGGCCGTCGGGGTTCGGATCCACCTCGTCGGCGTCATCGTCCTCGGACGGCGCGGGACGCTACGAGAGACTGCAGACACGGGAAATCATGGACGTGCTGCAAGGAAGTAACTTGCATCTGTTTCGAAACCAGGATTCTGCAGTCTGGCCGGGCGGTAAAACGCTGTACGCGGCTTCAGGAACATTTGTTTCACCTTGCTGGCGATCAAAATAAACTATTAAGTGAGTCGCCTATGCTTAACGCTAATTTCCGTAGTCCTACTTACCGTATTGGTCCGCACCAACACGAACACGCTTACCAATGCTCGTCATTCGCTGGCCGTCAGCCAATGGAACAAGCAAGTTTATCGTGCCTCAATAAAAGCTCCCTTACGCGCGAAACTGGATTTACAGACGATCGTCAGAGACCTGAAAATTTTGCAATCTCGTTTGAGGACGAGCTACACTTCAAACATGCGTACATCTGGTTTGTTGTCCCAATTGGATGACAGTTTATAAGCCACGCCCTGGACTAATCTGAACCAATAACTGACCTGCAATAAACTAGGGCCGAATACCGTTCTGCCTGGTGTACGATGAAACTGGAGCATCAGTCAATGAACAAGTAACTGAGGTTCGAGTACACAAAGAAAGGATTGTGGAGTCTAGCATGTTGCCAAATGAATCCGCGGGATTTTCGGGTCTCTAACGATCATGTTTACACGTGTTTTTTTATTTATAACATTTAACGAGTATTATTAATATTATTATCAATTATTAAGTAATGAATTAAAATGTATTTTTTAAATATTTAGGCGCTTTAGGTATTTTAAAATAAAGATTCTTTGTAACGAGCACAGCCCGAGAAACTAGGTCATAATAAGCAACGTAAAAAAAAAATTATCTGTTCGGTATTCCTGAATTGTGTCCGCGATCAGTATTTAGAAACGTCAATAGAGGATTGCCTGTTTCTAGTGTTCACTAAAGGGTACTTTATCGAGAAAGTAAACGGCTAAAACTGACGATCACACGATCATTTTACGTACAAACATTAAGTAACATAGTAGAGTGAATACTCTGGCAACCCACTTAGCCATTAGGCCTTCCGGGTCTCCTTATTAGCTACTATCTTTCCTTGTTTTTTTATTCTCAGAATCTTAAATGTTTATGATAATTTATTTAAAAACCGCACTGCCAAGGCAACGCTTAAACTTTTCCATTACAATTCATATTTAAAATATTAACTTCAGAACACTTTAAAATAATTATATTGTTTCGATTAGTATCATAAAATTATTAAAATCATTCAAAAATAAAATTTGTTTAAAAACTTGGGAATGTGCAACAGGAGGAGCAGTGACAATTAGCCTGGCCTTCGCCAGTTACCACGGGGAGGCTGTCACCCAGACCTTGCTCCTCCTGTGTTTACATTTGTAATGTTCTTATATATTTTAAAAATATTTAACACTTACAATATAAAACATATTAAAATATTAAAACATTAAAATACAAAAGAAAATCCGCCATTGGATATTACTACATATTACAATCAAAGATATAATAAAAAGTATAAGAATACGTCAACTATTGTTGATATTACAATTAATTCCAACTATTGGTAGTACAAACGTATGTACAAACATTAAGTCACAGAACTGTTAACGAAGTACGCAAATCCGTGCACAGCTTTAAAAAATATATGTGTGTAGGGGAGAAGGGGGTGGGGGGGGATAAAATCTCGCCCCACTACTACTCATTAAAAAAAAATCAAAGCATTCTTCAATAGTAGATAAACTTTATTTTAAACCTATCTTAACATCCTTAAATAGTAGATAAAACTTTATTTAAAACCTATCTTAACATCCTTAAATAGAAGCAGCTGAACTCGTTTGTTCTCATGTCCTGTATATTCTTGGTCGTTGACTAGAGATCAGCTGCCGTCAAGATGTCACAATCTGCCTTTTGCAAGTACTTGCTGGTATTGTCCAACAAAGTGAGCATGTTTACCCATATAAAAAGCAGTGCAATGAATTCAAATTTTGATATTTGATTCAAAACACCATCGCAGTCACATTTATCACTGCCATATTTTGTTTCTGACTGAATGATCTCAATAACCTCTATGATTCTCGGCAGGCCTTCAAGAAGAGTGCGGACTGGAGCAAGTCGGCCTTCCCAATGTGTGATGCAGACTTACTCAACTCTGACTGAGTTTGTTCGCAGACTAATTTCCCGTTGAATTTCAGGTATTCCATAATTCGTACTTTGCAGTATGTCTTCGGTTGGGTCAGATTCACGAACTTGTTCAGAAGCAATAGCAGGATCTGAAGCTTTGATGAGCATTTCCCACCGACGGTTACTTGAAGAGAAGAATGCGTACAACTCCAAAGAAGGATACTGTCTCAGGATCAACTTTGGCCGAATTTGCTATGACGAGATTACGAGTGTGGGGTGCACAGTGAACATAAACCGTCAGTGTATTTCGTTCTTTGATATGTGCTTCTACTGCAGAAGAATATCCCTTCATTACTGATGCACCATCATAACTTTGCCCTCTACAGTAAGCAATATTCAGTCCCAGATTTCCCTAGAATGAGAGCATTTCAGCCACGAAGTCACTTGCTCTTTCTTCATCTCCTGGTATACGGGTGAAGCCAAGAAATGTCTCTGTGACTTGAACTTGTTCATCAATTTTGACATATCGAATTATGAAGGATAACTGATGAGTGTCCGTGATCGTATCTACCATTACGGAGTAATGCCGTGCATCTTTCACTGCAGCAATGACGGCCTGTTGCACTTGTTCGCCAAGAAGAACAATCAACTCACTCTGAATTCTGTCGCTGAGATACTTCACACCTTCCTTCTTGTGGCAATGCAATACAGGATCATACTTGGCCAGCAAGCTTACTAGAGCCAATACATAAATCTCATTACTCGTACACAATATTGGATAATACACGGAAATGAGCGACCGATACCGACTGAGTTTGCACTCATTAGCAGCAAGGGGCGGTTGCATAATATACAGTACCCGTGCTGGGCTCTGTTGATGAAAGCGAGAGTTAAGTCTATAGGGCGATATGCCACGTAGAGACTATTTTAAATGTTTATAATGTGGTTGTAGTACTACCAATAACTACTTCAAAAGTTGTACATGCTATTATATAATAAGTTTCCATTAAATATAACTATTTTACACAAATTAGCACCGTATTTATTTTGGAAAGAATGTGAAACGCTTGCAAATACCTTACACTTTTTCTCGATGTTTCGCCCCTTGTAGAGGATATCGCCCCCTTCAGCGATTCGTTAGAGGAGGGGGGAGGTCCCCCCACCCTCTCTAAGCACGGCATTGGAAGTACGGACGTGCAGCGCGCATTCATCTTTTAAACACGCCTTAAATTATCAAGTAACCTCTGACCTTCCCGTACAGGAGAGTTGTAGACGGAAAATGTGCACGTCAGTTCGGTGCCTCACGCGTAAAGACGTAGAATCGTTTATTGCGTGTGTAAGAGTCGCCCTTATCGCCACCTTGCTTTGGCGTCTCAGACGAGCAAAATATGGCAAGTTCAGGCTGTGCGCTCGATACGGTCGCGATGACCTTGGATATTTTCAGTCGGCTGTGAACTTCAGCTTATCAATATCTTTGCTCCTTTTAATTCATGCTTGGCACCGAAGATCCTTTCAATTAATTAGTGGGCATTTAGTACAATCGCCTACGAAGGTTTGAGATTCACTGAACTACGTATTTAACTGAGTTGTTGGACTTGTTTTATTAGAAACCATTAAAAATTGAGCAATAACACGTGTGCATATGGTGTAAAATTATAAAATCGAAGTACTAAGCAAGATTTGGTGACATTTGACGTTGGCAGGAAGTATAAAAATACGTCATATGTGTATTCATACACACAGTAATGTTCTTTTAAGAAATTCTTTCTTAATAAGTTTTCATGCGCAGTAAGTTTTAAAATGTTTTCGCATCGTCTATTTTCAATATGTAATTTCGCCCATTTTTTAAAAAAGGGTTTCCTTTTTAATAAGTCTATTTTTTTCACAACTTTTATGAACCTCCTCGGACAATTTTACTATATAAAAGACGAGTGGTCCCTAGTAAGTTGATGTTGATAGTTCAAAAATGATTGTGTACGAAGCAACAATGCTAATTGAAAGTTCTCCCTTTATCACTTATATGGGAATTAAACTTCACGGGGGAAATATTTTCCGCAGCGCTTATTGGCCACATTTTGTAATAAGTGCTAGCGAGGGACTAATCGCGGGGTATCTGCCGTAATCAAAACCTACGACGTAGGTACAGAGTAGTTAAGAATACAGAATCAAAACAGACGCTCATACCGGGAACTCCGACCGCTCGCGCCAGCGAAATGACGTCACTGGCTAGCAACATGTCGCAACGCCGTTGGCCAATCAGCGCCTGGTAATCCACCCGCCAGCCGGCAGTCCAGCCAATAGGAAGACTTCCTCGGTACGCGGCAGCCAGTCAGACACGAGGCCCACTCCTGTAAACTGGCGCAGCCAATCAGCAAGTGGCTACACCCACATCGAAGAGACAGCCGAGCCAGTACGTCTCTGTGTGTAATATATCTCGCGGTTTCTTCACACTTTTAAATCAAACCTTTGAAAAACAGCCCGATGCAAAACATGCTTGATCATTTCCTAAACATATCATGTTTCACAAGCGTTTTATACGCGTGTTAACATAAAAGTACTTTATTTTTGATTAAATAAAACTTTTACCTAGTTACATTTTCCCTGCAAATCGTAATATTTTGTTTATAATTAATATTAATAGAACAGAGATAAAATAGGCGTGTTGGTAATGCCCAGTTAAAAGTAGTTCTTAGGCGAAATATTATTACACCTAGTGCACACGAATGTAGTGCGTTGACTCTTTGGTATAACTTTATAGAGTCGGTTAGGCTTTGTTCGCATTAGGCGGAGGAATGTTCTGGACGCAGAACTTGAGCAAAGCTCCAGAAAAGTTGGAAGTAACCGTGAATGGACCACACTTATTTGCTCTGTGTCGCGTCACTGTCGAGGCGTCAAGCGTCAAGCGTCAAGCTAGTGAAACTAACGTGAAACGTTAGTGAACTCCTAACCTGTTGCCAAACTGCAGCGGCAAATTACAGGGTGTGCCTGCCGTCTATTGGCCACCGCCGACGCGGATAAATGTTTCTTGTTCCGCTGTTGGTTTAATGGCCAGGTGCTCCACGACAGCAACGATGAACGACGTATCTGGAGCGCGATACTACACCAGGGGTGCTCAGACTTGTACCATCAGCGATCGACCGCAAAAAAAGTAAGGGGGTAGAACTGAGCTCCAACATGACAGATGGTAAACCTGTTGCTGTTACCACCTATGTATGTTTTTTTTTTGTTCTGACCCGGCCACACTCGCGTTTTACTATGCCGAGTACACTTTTATTAGGTTATGTTTACATTTTGTAAACAGTTGCCGCCATTTTTCGAAGAGAGCGCGACCTAGCGAGAATATTAATAACGATTAGCGCGAAGGTGTACTCTCCTAACGACTAGCGCTCCAGGCGACGGATAAAATTGTTGTTTGATTTTACCAAACTTGCAAACTTGCCAAAACGGAATAAAACTCACAAGGCGGTTTCTTAATCCAGAAAGCCATTCTTTACCAATAATGGGAGCGAACAATACTAAGCCGCGCCGACAACTCCGGCGGTGCGCAGCGTTCCAGTCGGCGTGACTTTGCATTTTATTATTACGTATCACAGTGTCGCCGTACGAGTGACCGACGGAAGGCGCTTACTTTTAATTTCTTGAGGGAATGTGGACATATGTCCGCGATCTACTTTTGAAGCTCTCGCGATCGACCGGTCGATCGCGATCGACCGTTTGAGCATCCCTGTACTACACCGTCGAGAATTCCAGCCACTTGGAGGATTGCGGGCGGTCACTGGCATTCACAGCGCTCTAAAACCACAGAGCAGATCATTACACAGAGACGAAATGACGCGGGGGCCGCGGTAGTGTAGTAGTCAGACTACTCGCTTCCCACCTAGGCGAACCAGGTTCGATTGCCGTCGGGGTTTCTGTTTCCTCCGCCCCTTGCATTCCGGCGCTGTTCCATACCCAGCGGTAGCCAATCAGGATGAAGCAGCAGTCTGTTGCAGCTGCGGGAAAGTCTTGCGTTGCGATTGTCGGCGACAGCCTGCGACGGAGAAGAAGAAGAAGAAGTGTTTGTTTACAAGGAGAATAAAAACAACTGTTTGTTCACGTTTTGAAGACGACGATCGCACTTACGCGGACGTCTTTGTATTTGTATTTGTATCGATTCTGCGTGGATGTACAAAACAGAAGGCAAGGGTTCTCCTTTCTCCAATAGAAAGTTCGATGTCATCACAATTTGAATTGCACGATAAATATCGTACATAGTTCCTTCGGCGACTCTGGAGAGAAGGGCGAACGTCAATCGGCGACGGCGTCTACGTCGACGCACGCTATAAATGACTAGGTTCGCTGCAGCTGCAAGCAGCGCATCTTCCTCTCTCGGCGTACTGGACTCAACTAAGTCCCGGCGACAACGTTGCTTTGGTGTAAACACCATGCTCAAGTACAATGTTGTCAACATTTGTTCGCAAGTTGACCACTTATGTTGGCAACAATGTCGCGCCAGTATAAACGCACGTTTTCGTTACACTCGTAAGGTCTGGACATGTAAATTTCACCCTCGAAATAGACAGCAGCGCCATCTAGGATGGCGCCCGTCCCTTACATATCATAGCTCAGTTATGAAACAGTAAGTATAGCTCGTCGTGGCCCATTGTATTGCATCGCAAAGCATCGCAACGCATCGCAACGCATCGCAAAGCATCGCATCGCAACGCATCACAACGCATCGCAACGCATCGCAAAGCATCGCTGGAACCAGCATCAGCAGAAATAATTGTAGCAGTATAAAATAATTAAAAGGTAAGTTACTGAATAATTAAACGAAGGGTTCTTACCTTGGTGACCTGTAATTGAAATTATTTCGCCTAGTAAGGTATTGTTACAAAACCTTTGTCCTAAAACAATAACAACATATAAAACCATAGTTAAAGGCAGTTCACGGTAAAGTAAACCATTTTTAAGGTTCTTTTAGCAAGCATAATAACAGAAAAAAAAATTAAATTTTACTGTGGTCTCAGACGTTAACTTTCGAGAGTTATAAAATGTGTTTGTTAGTTATCCGGCCATTTTTATATAAAAAATTGGCAATAGGATACAAATAAGCTGAAAGGAAGTTTAAAGCAGGGTCTTTAAAAGTGCTCCCTTTGCCGTGAACAGCCAAGACAACACTTCACCAACGTTAACAAATACTCAAAATGGAAACATTACTATTGGTTGTCGTGTAACCATGTATATTCAGAAAAAACACTCAACTGAACGTGTAAATATGGTTACCTAAACGTGTCCACAGTAACTAATTCAGCGTGACACGTAACCGCGGCTTAAGTTTGAGTTCTTCGTATCTGTACTGAATTATTGTGCGAAATCTTGTTTAGTTGTTTCTTTCNGTAACCGCGGCTTAAGTTTGAGTTCTTCGTATCTGTACTGAATTATTGTGCGAAATCTTGTTTAGTTGTTTCTTTCGTGGTTTTTTTCTCCGCCTATTTATTGTTGTTGTTTTATAGTACAATTATTTTTTGCTACAATCATTATGTTGGGGTCGTTTTTTCGATTAACCAGCGTGCTTCTTTTCTGCTGTGTTTTTTTTTCTTTCGGGATTATTTNATTATGTTGGGGTCGTTTTTTCGATTAACCAGCGTGCTTCTTTTCTGCTGTGTTTTTTTTTCTTTCGGGATTATTTTCGTTTCTGTCAGGTTGTTTATTGTACGTTTATTGTGCCGATGTTTTAATAACTGCCAGCACCCCTGTTGCTTGGTTCTACGTCGGTTTCGTCTGTCTCTGTTATTTGTCGGTTTGGCGAAGGACGCTGTTCATTTAAAAGAACACATTTCGGCCTGCACAAGCGCACTTCGCCAAATTACAAGCGCGGAGATATTGATTTGCGAGCGATGCGGAAGGCTAAAGAAAAGAAAAAACACGAGCAAGTGCTTTCGAAAGTAGTCCATTGTACGCGGGCCTGGCGTGATTAACGGAACTGTGCCTGTTGCCGCTACGAGGTGGTCACAAGCTTTAATCAAAACTCGATTTACCCAACGAGATGTGCGTTCATGAAGCCCCGGGTACGATGACGTATCTTCACCTGCCCGGGCGTGGTTGTCCGGGCGGGACCTCCCCTCGGTTGAAATAGAACGATTCAAACACCCTATCCCCCCTCCCCCTCCTTCAACCATCGCCGGGCATCAAATTACGCTTTCATCAGGAGCCCGCAGTCGGCTTATTTCCGCGTTCATTCATTCCGTGCCGCGAAGTGCGCCGTCCCTCCGCGAACGTTTGCCTCCTTCTTTCTCCTCCTTTCTTTTTGCTCCTTTTTTCCTTTTGCATGTGGCGCAGCAGCGAAGGCGCCGTTTCTCCGGCCCGGCCGCGAGATATTTTATCTGCAGTGCACTTGTGAGTGGGGTCGCCGTGATTGGTCAGTTTGAGGTGGGCAGGGCCGTATTGACGCACGCGTCTCGCTGTTATGCTAAGACTTACATTCACCCAGAGTTCTAGCAAATACTTTATTAAATGATGCAATTTAGTATACTAAGATAACAAGTACAAATATAACGCCATAGTGATTTAATACCATAATAAATTTAAAATTAAAATGAACAAAAATCAATTAGTAAGTAGATTACAGCCACCGTATCAATACCAACTGCTCTACTAATAATTAGAAATTATTTATATACTAATTTTGGCTAAATACAGTTACTTGTTTCGACTTAGTTGCATTCTACTGTTGTCGACGATGAATGCCACAATAATGAACTTGGAAGCAAGCACGCAGCCCCAACACTGACTTCGGTTTCTTTCTAATGATTAAAAAAAAGAAAACATAATATGTGTTAAACAATTACAAATTACTTCTTTTATTTTCGTCACCACCAAACAATTAGCAGGGTTTACTGAGACCAACTTCTAAGTTGTAGTTTCCTCAATGCCGGCGTCTGGTGTTGAGCTTGCAGGGCCTCTGAGAACTGAGGTCAGGTGTTTCAGCATACAAATGCCATAACCTCGTTCATCATTTATAGTACAGTGGCTTGTTTCTTTGCACGTAATGGGTCGGGTGAACGACAATTATAAAAGTTACTGAGTCCTCACGGAGCAGTTGATCAACTGGCTTCTCGTGGCCGTAACAACAGCTGGACTCGCAGCTGTTTCCGCTCACGAGTGCACTGCAGAATGAAACATGACTGGGTGGGACTTCATCCGCTGCCAAACGATAGTCCCTTTTTTT
>NQII01001150.1:384676-394965 GCA_002778355.1 Clitarchus hookeri | reverse complement strand
CCCCCCCCCCCAGTAAGAGCCGGGAGGTGCGATTTGGTGGGCGGGAACGAGCACGCTAGTGGGGCGATCGCAGCATACCGCAAACCACTGACTGCTATCTGGCCCAGTCAAGGCCGAGAAGCACTACCCCTCCCCCCATCCTCTCTCACCTTCATCTCCTTAATTCCTCGTTGCTCAGTCTACTGACCCGCACACCCTACCAGGACGTGTGGCATGGTCACCCATATGGCGGGCAACGGGGGACTTTCCTGCCGTCCACACACATGTCTCACTTGTAAATTACCTCTAACTTGCTCTTACATGTCTCACACCTCCGAGGACTCAAGTGGCCAATTTATTTATGTAGTTAAATCGCACTGAACCAATACTGGGGACAAGGCACTGAAAACGAAAATCGGCCTACCTCATGTTTATTCTATGGTGTACAGCAGTAAGCAAACACCAGTATACATATATATTTAATTTACCCTTTCAGTAGCAGTGTGGTATAGGGGCCGCAGTGGAGCAGCGGCTAGAGCGCTCGCATCCAACTAATGCAAACCAGGTTCGATTACCGGCACGTGGGAGGCATGCCGGACGATGCCGCTGCTCGGCGGGTTTTCTCGTGGGTCTCCGGTTTCCTCCTCCCTTGCCATTCCTGCACTACTCATTACTCACCTCGTTTCACCTCCGTCGTTTCCCCAGACCTCGTTGTCAAGAGCCGCTTAAACCTCCCGATTCACTCAATTTTCTTTTATAGTCCGTTTCATATAAGTAGGGTAAATGCTGACCGACATGCACCGCACGTAAACAGTAGATGCGATCAGATGATGGGTGTGGCCTCCTGTGTTTTCGCGAAAACATTTATGTGAAGGCTGTTCTTCAACTTCGTACGTGCACAGTTGCTAACTTCCTTTGGCTATTGGCCGAGTTTCTGTGTGAGAATACGTTTTCTACTGGACTGGGCCAATCACACTTAGTTATCGCGGCACTAAACGTTCATGAATGGCTGGCAAGCACGTAAGACGTGTGATAGTTGTCATCCTCCAACCATCAAACTGGTTATAAACTTACGTGTTTTGCAATACAACTAGTACCGGAATATTTTAGCGGAAAAACAGGTAGCCCTATCTATGAGCGGGGGGCAGTGATATTTCGCGAAAAGATTTCGAGACAAGATACGGTCCAAAGCACTGCAGGGTCGTCCAGCTTCTTTGATTGGCTAAAAAATGTTCCGGCCCGTGTTAACCGTTTACGCACGAATCACGAAGGTTCAGTGGCGGAGTTACTTAGTCCTGAGTGGCTTGGTCAAAGACGGACACGGCACCAACAGCCGATGGAGGTATAACAACAGCTGAGGTGTGTATATGGTATTGAAGTCTACTGTGTGCTCCGATTTTTACGCGAAAAGTCACTGGCCCTAGCCATCGATTATAAAATGGTCGGTGTATCAGCAGCCGTCAACAGCATTTCCCGGTGAAATGCGCTGTTTTTATTGGTGTACTGACTTCTGGGCTCGCACAACAATGACCGGCATTTCACCTGTTCTACAACACGCCAGACGTGAACGGAGTGTACTCGAGGATCATGCGTTAAGGGATTAAAACGTGACATTCTCGTGTGTCTAGGTACAACAGTAAGCGAACACTAGCATAGCGTCAGGCAAGTTCCCGGTGGAACCGGCGATGGTCTCACCAAACCTCCCCTCCTGGTGGCCGATACCTATTAGAAGGTCATACCTGGAGCACTTCTTTCTACTGTACGTTAATATCCCACAAACAAGGAGTTAAATCGGCTCTTTTGTATCACAGAGTAACACCAGGAACTTGCGTGTTTTAAATCCGCCATGCTGGCAGAACGGAATCTAATTGGAAAAACCTAGTGATTTTAATCATGCATACCTAACGCGTACTGCGCGAGTCCTTCTTTCACGAGGAACTAAGCATGGCGGCACACCCTTAGCATAAACACGGCCCAGTGCGCTAGGCAGTTCACGAGTCGCCACTGCGTTAGTGCAGGTCAGCAGAGTGCTACGGAAGCGATCGTGTGCAGAATGCAGGATCGTGTGCACTCGGCCCGACTTCTGGTAGCGTGGTCCGGGGAAGTGTTGGTTATCTCCCGCATATCTAACCGACTGGACACGCACTCTCCCCCGCTGTCGGCAGCCGGGTAGACGCGCGTAAGGCCCTTCCTGCATCGATAACAACACAGCGGCGGATACTAAACGACACGCAACGCCGCTCCAACACGAGTTTCTCTGTTCCGCATATACCGCCCGCACAGAACAATATGAAACACGATGACGTAACACGCTTGAGGCATCTTCACACACACCGGAAGATCGCGCAAAATGTTATAACACCTCAACCCTCTCATACCTACTTTAATTTACGGTCTCGGGTGTTGCAAACAAAACATTTTATGATGCGTGCTGTACTTAAGTCGACACAACGCTAGTTTCGCTGTCGCAGCCAATTAGCTGTAGGCTTTGTGTTCGGCTACAGTAATATGAACCAACCAGTAAGACGGTTGGCAAAACATTTACCCACAGGTAAGATCATTAGTGGAGACCTGAAAAATTCGCGAGTTCAGCGACCTGTAGGTTATACTCCATTGTCGTGTGTAAAATCACGCAAATGTCAACGTTAATTGGTCGCGTGTTGCATTAGCGGAAGACGGTGACTGGGTCTGCATTTCATTGTGTGTTTATTATTGGCTCAGAGTTGTTCATGAGGTGTAAACTAACGGGTGGGCCAATAGCGTACGCAATACAAACGTACGATGTTTTTAATTCTAGCTTGTCCCGAAATGAAAGCGCGAATTTTTCAGGTATCTAATCATTAGTCATTGAGTTTCGCAGCGCGCAGTGCACACAAATACGTACACTGGGTCTCGGTGGGTTAACATACTATCCCGAGTGTACTCGTTCACATATGCCACGGTCCGTACTGGGCGAGTCGAGAAGCTAGCGCCAGTACAGACATCGCCTGTCCCTGCGTGATGCTATTGGTTAATGTTNTCCGTACTGGGCGAGTCGAGAAGCTAGCGCCAGTACAGACATCGCCTGTCCCTGCGTGATGCTATTGGTTAATGTTGACACACCAACTATTTCATAATTGGTTGCTTCTTGTACCACGGACCTACTGAAGCCCTTTCCATTGGTTACAAAGTCTTAGTCTTTGTAAGAAATTCTTAAGTATATTTCACAGTATAAACTTCCTATTTTGGAACTCCTTAAATTAAAAATTAAATTGGACTTAAAAGGGGTTAATCAACATATCTTCCATCACACCCTAGCTAGTTTGTCCCTTTATGATTGGATGGCCAAGGTTCTGACTCGTCTTAAGTTCTCTGCAGACCAATCGCAAACGTTCTGCTTCAGAGCATCAGAATCCTCATTGACCGAATGAAATGTAGCTTCATACATACATGACGGCCAATGATTAGCAGATCACAGTACAAAGAGCCAAGTACAGTGAACACGCAGTTTCCCCCAGCGACGCACTCGACAAGTCTTTGCCCAGCTCGAGGAGTTTGAAAGAGGCAGCATGGCCGGCTTCCGAGAGGCATGCTGGATGTCTCGGCGTGTTGCTCGCCACTTGAACCGTTGTGCCTACATGTGAGTGAGTGTTTGACGCAATGGGAACAGGAGGGTGCACACACCCGTGGAGGAGGCTCGGGTCGACCCCGGCGGACCACCAGCAGGGAGGATCGTTTCATTGTCTGTTGGGCTGTAAGCTTTCCACGGGCGTCGCTGCACATCATCCAGGGACATGTCACGGCGGCTGGGGACACGCCTGTGTCCACCAGTGCCCTATACAGGTGGCTGGCAGAGCGACCTGATCACCGCAGAGCTCGCGTGACCTCCTGCCGGGAACAGGCAGCACGGTGGCTTGCGGATTTGCGACGAGTGTTGTTCAGCGACGAATCACGGCGCTGTCTGGATACAGACGGCCGCTGGATGTGAGTCTGGGGACGTCTCGGCCAGCGCCGTGAACCAAGCTCCACTGTGGAGCGGCGCACCGCCCCCCCCCCCNGTGTGGGGTACCTTTCCTTATGATCTTCGCAACGCAATGTCGGTGATTGAAGGAACCACGAAGGCACGGCGAATGTTCAGGGAAATTCTGTGACCACGTGCTCTCTCCTTCCTGGTGCAGCTTGACAACCCCATTTTCAACAGGGCAATGTCCGGCCTCACACAGGACGGTTATCTCTGACCTGCCTCCGTGATGTCAACATACTTCCTTGGCCAACAAGGTCCCCAGACCTCTCGCCCATAGAGAACTTTTGGGACCGGATTGCATGGCAACTACGGCGGATGTGGAGGGTCAGCTGTGGCAGGATCTTCCTCGGGAGAACATCCGACGTCTGTATGCCTCCATGCACGACCGTACTGCCGCCTGTCTCCATGCTACGGGTTGTCCAACTATATACTAACTGGATCCTGCAAGTACTGATCGCCTGCAACACATGCTTTGTGTGGTACAATATTTTGATGTTTTCTGTATACATACTACCATGTCCTCTGCCTGTAACCACTTGCGTGCCTCTGTGATGACCACTTCAGGGTTATCAGGTTTTTTTTTGCAACTGAATGTGCATCTATGTCTGAAATATTTTCGCGAAAATCAGATATCCCCTATGACGATCACTCACTGCGTACACAACCAGCCAAAAATTTATTTCCTGTACAACACGTGCACAGGAACTAAATTGGTTCATAAATTAACACATGAATTCCTTGAAAATTGCGGGGTTTTATAAAATAACAAATTTGAAACCATTCTCAAAAAAGTTTGCTATGATGACTAATAATCATGAAAATAAATGTACCGAAAAATAACAGTAGGACAAATTATTTCTATGACATAATTTGACGACAATGTCACCGAGTAGATAAGTTCACAGGGACGAAATGATTCCTTTGAGGGCGTATCTATTTACTGATTGGCTGCGTGGCGCTCTGAGAACGGGCCTTATGTCTGATTGGCTACTGCGTGCTGCGAGAAGTTCCTTATTTGCCGGGCTGGCGACTGGAAAGTAAGTTACCAGGCGCTGATTGGCGGACGGCTTTTCAACATTTTGCCGACCAGTGACGCCATCTTGCCGGCGTGTGCGACTGTAGTTCGCTTTATAAGTGGCCGTTTCACTTCTGTATTCTTCACTACTCTGGGGCGATGGCAAGCCGCAGCAGCAATCTCACAATTACGTTAAGTTACACGTTATGGAAACATTCTGTTTTTAATTTACTTTTTCCAGACAAATCAAACGGAGAAGGTTGTTGGTGTTATGTAGTTATGTGCTTTATATAAGATTGACAGGGAAAAATAAGTTGGGGGGGGGGGAGTTATATATATTTGATAGATTTTTTCTAGATTACAGTAATTTTTGCTAAGCCACACGCTCATTCGTTTAAAACTTTTTTTAAGCAAGCGTTTTGTTGACTCGAACAACTATTTCATTTTGTAAGTTGGAACGGATTACTACGTGAATTAAATACACGTTATTAAGGCAGAAGTAGAGAAACTTAAAATGGAGTACTCTACCCAACTGCACCAATTACAGATCTCTATAAAAAAAAAAAGAGGACACACTACCAAAATTGTCAGAAAATTACGATTTATGTTGCATATGAATTAAGAAGGTATATGTTTCATAACACTGTAAAAATATTTTTCTAGACTGAAATGGATGAGGATAAAAATATTTGAAAGCAACATTATTAACTTGTCATTACCCAGAAATATAGCGATTATTATAATGGCTTCCTTGATTTTTTCTCGCAAAATGTGCTTTATCAAACATCCAAAATATAAATACGTTTAATTTTTGATTAAATATTAACCCCCTAGTAATAATTTTTTTTAACAGTTAAATAAGCAATAACTGGAAAATAATTATTTTGTCACAAAGTTTATGCATTCTCCTTTCATATGCAACACAAATCGTGTTTTACGTACAGTTTTCGTAGTGTGCTTCTTAATGAGGTGTGCATCTCGTACAGTCAAGTGCAATGCTATTGGATCCCACTCCCCTTCTGCCTTAAATGTCACCAAAATATCATTTATTTATCTTCTTACGTTATTTCAGCAGTTTTGAAAACAACCTTTGAAAAATATCGTTGCCCCTACCTGCATGTATTTCAACGGGCGCACTGACTGGCACACGCCCTGTAAGGTTGGTAACGGTGGAGGGAAAGTAGTTCCATGTCTTGACGTTGAATTAAAAGTGTTACGTAAATATTTCTGAATACTGAAATTATTCTCTTGCTTTCTGTTTTTTTTTTAAATACAAATGAATGTAGGAATTAGACTATTTGTAAAACATTTACTTTTCTAACAATTAGACAGTTCAACTTGACCGACGCATGAATGACGTCATCAGGCAATTGACAGTGGTAATTTTACATATGGTTAGGGGCAGTGATATTCCGTGAAAAGATTTCGAGACAAGATACAGTCAAAAGCACTGAAGGGTCGTCCAGCTTCTTTGATTGGCTAAAAAAAAATGTTCTGGTCCGTGTTAACCGTTTGCGCGCGAATCACGAAGGTTCAGTGTCGGAGTTACTTAGTCCTGAGTGGCTCGGTCGAAGACGGACACGGCACCAGCAGCCAACTGAGGTATAACAACAGCTGAGGTGTGTATATAGTGTTGAAGAGTACCGTGGGCTCCGATTTTTACGCGAAAAGTCACCGGCCCTACATATGGTAGAAGAATACAAAACGTGCATACAAGTACATCTCAAGCAGGGTTTTGAAAAGTGCTCAGTTGACCGCAAACCGCCTATAGACGGATGGACATTTGTCGCCGCAGACTCTACTTGACTGCAGTGTCGGTGTAACCACTAACTGAACACCGAAGACAATTGCAAGGGCGGCTGCCAGATGATGACAAGCTCTCCGCGACAATCTTCCTTCGTCGTGCTCTCCGCGGCCGGGACCACGCCAGGCTGCCCGGCGCTTAGAGGCGTTGCGGCGTATGATATGCGAGCCAGTATCGGTCTTACGTTCGATATTTCTGTTTACTCGTGATCCTTCCCCCCCCCCAAGAGTATTTGTCCAGGACTCTGCACTTTCTGACAAGTGAAATCAACGCTACGATGTCTGTACGCACTTACTGCCATTCAAGACAAGGCCTTTTTTTTTTTACCTACCCTAATTCTAAGTGTTAAGTGAGCGTCCGAGGTAGGGACGGGGGCTAAGTGCACCTCTGAGAGCACCAACCACACGCCTACAAGGGAAGGTGATTCTTTCAAGGAGACATGCATCGCGGCAGCGAGTGACTGGGTAGCCATAACTGCGTCTGGGGCCCTGACAACCTCCCTGAGTGTACTTATAGCTAGGGCCAGTGACTTTTCGCGTAAAAATCGGAGAAACAGTAGACTTCAATACTATATGCACACCTCAGCTGTTGTCATACCTCCATTGGCTGCTGGTGCCGTGTCCGTCTTCGACCAAGCCACTCAGGACTGAGTAACTCCGACACTAAACCTTCGAGGTTCGTGCGCAAACGGTTAACACGGACCAGAACATTTTTTTTAGCCAATCAAAGAAGTTGGACGACCCTACAGTGCTTTGGACTGTATCTGGTCTCGAAATCTTTTCGCGAAATGTCACTGCCCCTAGTTATAGCTAGAGACCTGAAAAATTCGCGAGTTCAATGACCTGTAGGTTATACTCCATTGTCGTATGTAAAATCACGCAAATGTCAATGTTAATTGGTTGCGTGTTGTGTTAGCGGAAGACGGTGACTGGGTCTGCATTTTATTGTGTGTTTATTATTGGCTCAGAGTTGTTCATGAGGTGTAAACTAACGGGTGGGCCAATAGTATACGCAATACAAATGTACGAAGTTTTGAATTCTAGCTTGTCCCGAGATGAAACCGCGAATTTTTAAGGTCTCTACTTATGGCTAAACTGTAACTAAGAAGAGAAAGGGAAAACCCAGCATAGACACCGTAAAACCCTCTCGACTGGATATAAATCAAAATTGTTGCATGCATGAAAAGAAAATGCTACAGGAGAAAGATGGGTATGAGCCATGCTCTTTATCAGTGGGTAGAGAAAGACTAGTAGAGAAGGGGCGGGACTTCTTTGAGTTTCTTTGACGCTGGCTTAACCTGGGTGGGTGAGGGGAATGGCACAATTAGACCTCTCCCNGCGGGACTTCTTTGAGTTTCTTTGACGCTGGCTTAACCTGGGTGGGTGAGGGGAATGGCACAATTAGACCTCTCCCCTCCGAATCCCTAGTAGATTCCTGAAAACTTCAAAGAAAACAAAATGAGCTACCAGCAAGTGTTGGCTGCTGCCAACACTTGCTGTCTAAAGGCTCTTTCACACAATCAAATTTTTTTTCAAACTACCTTCAATTTTTATTGACTCCAATTCATTCAATACTATATGACGTCATAGCAACGTCATAATCGTGGCTATTTTCTCTTTAAATTTCTTGAATGTTTCGTTTTACTTCAAGATTTTCGTTTAGAACATGATCAATACTTTTTTGAATCAAAATTTTTAATAGATTATCACAGCTTTCATGACAGTATTAAAGGAAGTAATCTCATAATAATAGGGTTGTGTTCACAAATTTTAAGTTTTTAGAAAATAAGGACCCATATTTGTTAAAAAAGAAAATGTGCAACGAAATTAAGAAAATTTGTTCTGGTTTAACCAATTATTTTCGTGTCGTGCGTGAGTTGTAGATACTCCTAAAAATTTACTTTTGGTATTTTTTTTTTAACTGATTTCATTAAAAGGTTTGTGAGAAATTTTCATGCGGAGACTTGAAATGAAGATATTTTCTANTTTTTTTTTTAACTGATTTCATTAAAAGGTTTGTGAGAAATTTTCATGCGGAGACTTGAAATGAAGATATTTTCTAGTTCAAAAAGCTGAATTCAAGTAATTTAATTTAATAAATATTTGATCGTGTGAAATGGCCTTAAGTTTCGCCTAAGTCTGCTGGGACATTGTAAGTGTGGTGTTGCTGCTGTGCTACCATGGACTGTGTTACACGTACCCAGTACTGCAGGAACACCAGTATGTTGACCTCTGTATTCCTACTCACAACTGCCCTACAGATCCACACCACACGAGACACTACACTCCACTGTGCAACATTCATAACTGCGTGGACATCAGCGACTGGGGNCTACAGATCCACACCACACGAGACACTACACTCCACTGTGCAACATTCATAACTGCGTGGACATCAGCGACTGGGGGAGCAGAGTTGCTTTCTCCCAATCAGACGTCGGGGCCGCCCAGGCTTAGTGGTCAGGCTACTCCCATCCACTNGGGGGAGCAGAGTTGCTTTCTCCCAATCAGACGTCGGGGCCGCCCAGGCTTAGTGGTCAGGCTACTCCCATCCACTCTAGACGAGCCGGGCTCGTTTCCCGTCTGGGTCGCTCCCGGATCCTCGTACGTGGGCAATCGCGCCGGACGATGCCGCGGGTTGGCGGGTTTTCTCTGTGATCTCCCGTTTCCCCTGCCCATGCGTTCCGGCTCTGCTCCATACTCACCGCCTTTCACCCTCATCGGCTCTCGACGCCTCGACGTTAAGAGCCGCCCAAATCTCTTCACTCCACTCTAAGCCATAGGAAAACTACAGTTGTGCTCTGTTCACGGTAATATGAACACTATCGAAAGCCTTGCTTAAGATCTACTTGTATGCACATTGCGTATTCGCCTGCCGTATGTAAAATTTACATTGCCCGGGTCTGAGCACTTTATACATTCGGCGGTCAAGGGAATCTGAGTAGTTAGTTTACACATTCGATAGTTCTGACAATTATATGCATTAAACATACAGAAAGCAAAAGGAATAATTTATTTACTCACAGATGTTTACTTAACATTATATATATAACGTTAGGTCATGGAACTACTTTCCCCCGTCGTCACCAACTTTACTGTGCGCATGCCAGCCAGTGTGGCCGTTACAATAAACAACAGATAGGGACAGTGACATTTTTCCACGGGTTAATTTCAAAAGAGCTCAGATAATCGTGAACAACCTGTANGGGACAGTGACATTTTTCCACGGGTTAATTTCAAAAGAGCTCAGATAATCGTGAACAACCTGTACAGTGAGAGAGACAGGCACGGCTCCAATCGCGGCCATGCCTGGCCAATCACCTCTCTGCCGTGATGTCTGCCCCCTTCGCACGCCCTGCCCCTTCTTGTAAGTGTAGGCATTGGGCTCGTTCACGAGTGGAGACCTGGACAATTCGCGGATTCATTTCGGGACAAGCTGTAATTCCGAACACGCGTGTTTATATAACTTTGCCCATTGGTCTACATGAT
>NQII01001150.1:356625-375008 GCA_002778355.1 Clitarchus hookeri | reverse complement strand
ATTATGCTCCCAGGGCTGCCAACACGACCACATGAACAGAACACATTTCGCTTTTTAAAAAACCTGTAGGCTAACCTCCCCTGCTCTTTTCTGCACACTGACTGCAGTTCCAGGGTGTAGCCAGTTCTACCTCAGACCAGGTAACACGGGATTCGGTACTTGTAACCGTGTAAGTCGGTTATCGACTCAGAGTTCACCTGGGCTTGTCTAATAAACTGCGATTCAATTGTAAACATAACATAAATGTACACGTGTTCGAATTCTAGATTGTCGTGAAATGAATTCGTGAAATTTTCCAGTCCCTACTTATTAACCCTTAGAGGACAGCACAGATTTACTGGCACTGAAGACAGGGTTCAAGTGAACTGCTTACATTCNACTACTTATTAACCCTTAGAGGACAGCACAGATTTACTGGCACTGAAGACAGGGTTCAAGTGAACTGCTTACATTCTCCACTACAGCAATATCAGTTGCGTTTGTCTGTGTATTTCCACTTACCATCCTCCTATTGGTCCAGGCTACACTGGGCAAGCCTACTGTTCTCTGCTACGTTTATTACTGGCTGGCCGCCGGCCAATCAAGCCGAGCGTTGACTGTGTACCAATCAATGCGTCGCGACAGATGTCACAGGTTATACAGTAGTTCATTTAACAAAGTATGCAAAAAAAAGAGTTTTTGAGAGATTTGAGAGGGCTCTTAACAACGAGGTATTGAGAGCCGATGAGGGATAAATGAGGTGAGAATGGGGCAGCGCCGGTGTGCAAGGGCGCGGGAAACGGGAGATCACCGAGAAAACCTTCGTCCGGCACGATCCCCACTTGCGAAAATCCGGGAGTGACCCGGCCGGGTGTTGAACCCGGTTCGCGCGGGGTGTGAGGCGAGCAGCCTAACCGCTCATCCACCGCGATCCCGTATAAAAAAAAAGTTTTATTTCTACGAACTGAAATTTTGCACTAGTTGTAAGTTTCTAATTAGATTCCGTTAATGTCCAGCGAAACAGTAAAATTATAAAAGCGTGAGTTGTGTCTTCAAGAGCAAAGAAATTTCCATACAAACGTAGCCCTGAGTATACGCTTGGTTACTCCTAGAAGGGTACCATGTTACTGAAAGGGTATTTACACTCGTAAGTACGGTCACTTTCCCACAAATGCATACATCGCACATTTAATGTGGCTAGAGACACCCAATTCTGGAGATAGTATTTCATGACTATATGTATTTCAGTACATTTCAATCCATATCCGTTATTGTGATTGGATGACTTACTTGTTACGCGTATTATGTGTCTGTTCGTGAATCACAGACGTTCGTGAAATATAATAGGCAGGTGTGTGACATAATGAAGTAACTTGTGCACAGAGAACTCATCACGTGAGCCACTCAATGGTTTTCAATAGCCTGTGGCTATATCCACGTCCGCCTATAACAACAGGGAACAGAATAAATTGCGTTTATCAGTTTATCAAGCTCAATCACGCACTGAGAGGTCTAGCGGTGTTTTGCAGTTATGTCATAATTTTTGAGGGACAGATTTTTCAGGTTATGGTCCTTGCTTACCAGACTTCGTTATTAAATTGATAATAATAACGTATGAGGTGTTAAAAGCCACAAACTATAAGTAAATGATTGATCTGTGGCTAGAGACATGAAAAATTCGCGAGTTCAATGACCTGTANTAAAAGCCACAAACTATAAGTAAATGATTGATCTGTGGCTAGAGACATGAAAAATTCGCGAGTTCAATGACCTGTATGTAGGCTATACTCTACTGTCGTACATAAAATCATGCAAATATCACTATTCATGGGTTGCTTGTTGTATTAGCGGAAGACGGTGATTGGGTCTGCATTTTACTGTGTGTTTATTATTGGCTCAGAGTTGTCCAGGAGGTGTAAACTAACGAGTTGACCAATAACACAAGCAATACAAACGTACGAGGGTTTGAATTCTAGCTTGTCCCGAAATGAAACAGCGAATTTTTCAGGTCTCTATCTATGGCATACGGACATCGTGTTGAAAGTGTTAAGAAACTTTCTGTTAAAAAAATTATAATAAATGTGGCGGTCGTCTACAATGAGCTTGTCTGTTAACGGTTATTATTTTTATATTATAACCAGCTCTTCAAATAATTATGATTCGATTGCTCGTCTCTGTTATTTGATTTTCATGAGCGTTATATAAGAGCTGTGACATTTAGATATACGCAAGACGGGAGGCTGCGAAAACTTGTCACATATTTTATAATTAATTTAATATCTTATTTCCCCATAGGCATAGTTTCTATAATACACTGAACTTCTACAAACTCTTTTAAAATTTATAAACTCTAATATTTATTCCAGTTAATTGTTTTTCCAACTCAAACAATTTTCCAAACAAACCCTGAGTAAGCCGTGCATTTAAATAATTTTTTTTTTTTTTTATAAATTCTTACATTACGCAATATAATAATTATGTGACTGGTTTTAATGTCGCTGACGTTTTCAAATACTGCCATTACTTCCGATACTCGTAACATTTACGAGTCTACGTGAGGAGGTCGACGTATTGTACCACCACAAGCTAACTTTACAGGGGACAGCCTATATCTGGAGGCCGGGGAATTCCTAGAAGAGATTTCATAACTATGTAGTTGAATTTCTAAAACATTGTAGCTTAAATCCATTTGTATACACTCATTTGCAAAATAATTGATTACCATGAACGAATCGCGCGAGCACAATGAACGCTGCCACACAGTATCGCCACAGCTCGATGTGCCCCACTTGCGTTTCACCCCTTCATGCCCATTATTGACCATTGGCTACATGTTGCACAGGAAGGTTATATTTTACCAGTGCTGTACACCGCGAGGCTCACTGCCCAACGATCTTCCTTGTGCGTAACTGATTGGTAAGCTGTGCTACTGTCCTACGTTATGACTGGTTCGTACCTCTGATTACTGAACACAAAGCCTACAGCTTACTGGCTTATTGTTCTTTTTCAGCTTAAGTACAGCACTTATAAAATGATTTCTTATTTGCAACACAAGAAACCATAGATAAACGTGAGGATGAATGGATTAAGGCGGTTTGCTTGCGTGGATGTGTCACTAGGGGATATTCCCAGCTGCAAAGCACCGAATAAGGCCTTAGTAGCAGTGCGAGACACAGAGCCAGGTTCAGTGTACACGCAGCATGACCCGACGGCGCGTTCGAAATGCCTTTGCCCAGCCGGATGAGTTTGAGAGAGACCGCATTATCAGCCTCCGAAAGGCAGGTTGGATGTTCCGGCGCACTGCTCGCCACTTGAACAGTTCCGCCTACACCGTGAGTCGGTGTTGGACGCAGTGGGAGCAGGTTGTTACACACACCCATCAAGAAGGCTCGGGTCGACCACAGCAGATCACCTGCAGGGAGGATCGCTTCATCGTGCGACAGGCTGTAATCACTCCACGGGTGTCGCTGCGTACCATCCAGGGACACGTCACGGCGGCTGGCGATATACACCAGGGCCATATCCAGGCGGATATGACCAGTAGAGCTGAATCTGTAGTCACGGCGTTCCTTACGACGTCAACCAATACGACCTGAGCATCGCCAAGCACGTGCGACCTTCTGCCGGGAACGGGAAGCATGGCGGCTTGCGGATTGGCGACGGACCACGGTTCTGTCTGGGTACAGATGACCGCCATTGCCCCCAATGAGAGGTGTCATGGTGTGGGGTGCCATTTCCTACGACTCCTGCACCATACTGATGGTGATTGGAGGAACCCTGACGGCGCGGTGACACTTCCGGGAAAGTCTGCGACCACGTGCGTTCCCTTCCTGGCGTCGCTTGCCAACACAGCACAGTTGTATCCTGCTTGTCTTCGTGACGTCAACACGCTTCCTTGGCCAGCGAGGTCCCCAGACCTATCGCCTATCGAGAACGTTTGGTACCAGATCAGATGCGGCGGATTTGGAGTGTCAGTTGCACCAGCTGTGGTAGGATGTTCCTCATGAGATTATCCAACGTCTGTATGCTTCAATTCCCGACCGTATCGCTGCCTGTCTCCGCGCTACGGGTGGTCCAACACCATACTAAGTGCATCCTGNTATGCTTCAATTCCCGACCGTATCGCTGCCTGTCTCCGCGCTACGGGTGGTCCAACACCATACTAAGTGCATCCTGCAAGTGTTGGTCCCCTGCAATACATGCTGTATGAGGTACAGTATTTTGATGTTTTCTGTATTCATACTACCATGTCCTGTGCCTGTATCCACTTACGTGCCCCTGCGATGGCACCTTCAGTGTGATCAATTTTTTTTTGCAAATGAGTGTAATAGAAATATTTATTCCTTACGCGTCTTAAATTTCTGCATACGAATCTTAGACGTTCAAAATCGAGGTAACCTAGTTCTGATTGGCCAGTCAAGTGGGGAATTATCTTCTGCCGAAGATAAGCCTCCAAAGAGCAAAGCAAAACTCCTGGAAGGTCTGTAGGGTA
This sequence comes from Clitarchus hookeri, assembly GCA_002778355.1. NCBI lineage: Eukaryota > Metazoa > Arthropoda > Insecta > Phasmatodea > Phasmatidae > Clitarchus > Clitarchus hookeri. Next base: position 370,537 of record NQII01001150.1, on the reverse strand, counting down.
TTGAAATATAGCCTCCGTGGAAATCTATTCACGAAAATCGGGTTTCCCAACAGCTAAGTTAATTATTCCATAGGAGACAATATATATACTTTATTCTATAACTTTCTAGAGGTCTGTTATTCTACTTTACGCTGATGGGTAGAAAGTATAAATAAAGCGTAAAAAATATTTCAAGGAAAGAAAACAAGCAAACCGAAGAAGAACGAGATCGTCTGTGCGTGAGGAGAAAAGTTAACAAAGAAATAAAATATAAGCAAACCGTTAGATTAGGTACGCTGAGAGAAGTTGTACTGTGAATATTAATCACGAAGGGAAGAAAAGATGTAAAAAAACTGGTATATGAGTTCNGGGGGGGGGGGAGATGAAAAATAGGGAAGCTGCCTGGATTTATTCAAAACTCTTGTGCTCGGTAGTTATTATATTCTACAAGAGAAGATTAATGTTCGAAACGGCAGTCATAAAAACACAATTAAAATTTTGAACAGGTTGCCCGCGGATAATATGAACTGATGATGACGGTGATTTGTTTTATTGCTTCTGCTGCGCACATGCTAGGCTGACTAGAATATAAACTCCCTGATTACAAATATATTAGAGTTGGAAGGTTACGTCAGATTACTCATGGCATGTGTCTGACATAAAACGTTTTTCGTTCCATTCGGACGGGGACATATCCGCGAATTCAAAACTGCAAATCCGATTTGCGTGATGAGTAAACCATGTTTCGTTTTGCGCGCCAAATAATTTTGAAATTTAGTATAAGCAGAAGTCTGATTTTCACCTCGATGACTCGTATTGAACATCTGATGGAAATTAATTTATTTTGAGAAGACAGTTATTTAATTTATTTCGTTACCTATGAAGACTAGAAAAGTTGGGGTGTCCCATGTTGGCCAATTTTTCGCCCGTCATCGGCTAGTTTCCAACCTCACCTAGCAAAGATACGCAGTTTTCACGAAAATGTGACAATATCTACAGGCAAGACAAAGATGTTTCCTGCATACTTCACAACACTGAAGAAGACGCCATAACCTTGCTGAAGAATCACAGTAGTAGGCTGCCCTATGATGAGGCATGTACGAGGTGTGTTCAAAAAATTAAGGTGACTTTGCAAATTCCGAGGGCTACGTATATTCGATTATCGATTGTTTTTATTGTTACGTTGGTACACATGTCCTCAACATATGTTGACACTATCAGCCATTTTGTATTGTTAGTTTGTTTACGACAGATATAAAGGTTAGACGTGTTTTTGGTGTACTTGGCGATTTTTTGCTGTCGCAAACAATGGATCAAAGAATCTGTATTAACAACACCGTAATCATGCCTCAGCCACCGTATTCACCGGACGTGGCCCCCTGCGACTTGTTCTTGTTCCCAGAACTGAAGAGACCCATGAAAGGACGGAGGTTTGCCACGATTGAGGAGATAAAGACCTGGGAGACTTCAATGCCGGACCAAAATGCGCATATCATAAGTGCTTCGAGTACTGGCAAAAAGCGCTGGCACAAGTGTATTATATCTGAAGGGGATTACTTTGAAGGGGACAAAAAAAATTGATGAATACATAAATATTTACCGAGACAAAGGCACAAAATAAGAAGTCGCCTTATTTTTTGAACACACCTCGTATGTCTCCAAGTAGACTGCCAAGGAGATTTAGAGTTGTTAAATCTTTGCAGACTATGCTCAAGTGTAACTCGAGCTAAGCTGTTTTGAAAACTTCTTTGTTGTCCAGAACAAAACTCGCATGGATGTGCAGTCTTTGTTCGGCCGGTGTCTAACATGACCTCACAAGAACACGACAGAGGAGTAACAATGATATTGCTAACGACAGAATGTCTTGTTTTATAGCCACTCAAAGGGACATGATTGGTTGTACATCCTTTTATACGATAAAGTACATTTGAGCGGGTCAATATCAGCTCGGCTCTCCATTGGTTGATGACCAGCCAATGGTGAGCGCTGTAAAGTACAGGGTCCGGCGTGGTGTGGACCAATAGGAAGATGGCGAGTTCTAGCACAGACGCCAAGAGAACCGGTGTTCTTGCTGTAGTGGATATAGGCGACTCACTTCTAGTTCGTCTTAAGTGCCAGTAAATGCGTGCAGACCTCAATGTGTTAATTACGTGGTGAATGGGCAATGTCTCTTATTAAAAATAATATGGATGACCTATTTCAGGTGCGCCCGAAAATGTAATTGAAATGGTAATAAGTTATTTTTGCAAAATTGCAAAGGTTAAAAATACAATATTTTGAATTTTGGAAAAAATATACAAATATTGTTTTTTACAGAAACACTTGTGTGTTTCAAATTATTATTTAGCAAAAATGTTTTCCTTTACTTGGCTGATTTTTATGGAGGAAGTACTGAATGCAAGTTAACTTTTTGAAGGTATTGCTCCTTTGTGGTGCGTTTGGAAGATCTGCAGGGCGTCACAAAGTCTCATTCCCAGTATGTTATTACGGGGGCCGCGGAGGTGTAGTGGTTAGACTACCCGCCTCCCACCAAGGCGAACCGGGTTCAATCTCCGGCCTGGAGCTTCAAGTGCCAAATGCCCGCTGTTGTCAGTTCTTTACACGAACGGAAGTAAAGTTGGTAGAGCAGGATTACTGGCGACCTGGAGTTATGCCACCGAAGTCCTGGTTTGTTCCGCGAACTGGCGACGCACGAAGGTCGAACGAGAGGGCGGCGTAACAAATGACGATCGTGGGTAGATCGCCTCTGTTCCCTGCACAGGGGTGTGTGGGCGCCCCTCAAGGTGACTCGCGTTCCGCACAGAACAGAAAGTAACCAGGAGCGAAACTATACTGGGTGCTATCTCGGAACCCAGAAAAAATGGTTTCGTTTGTTCGCCAAATAATACATTATTTTATATTTGTACGAAACACCGTTCAACTTGTAGACATTACCTATAAGTAGGGTCAGTGACTTTTCGCTTAAAAATCGGAGGACACAGTAAACTTCAATACTATATACACGCCTCAGCTGGTGTTATATCTCCATTGGCTGCTGGTGCCGTGTCCGTCTTCGACCAAGCCACTCAGGACTAAGTAACTCCGACACTGAACCTTCGTGATTCGTGAGCAAACGGTTAACACGGGCCAGAACATTTTTTTTTTTAGCCAATCAAAGAAGCTGGATGACCCTACAGTGCTTTGGACTGTGTCTTGTCTCGAAATCTTTTCGCGAAATATCACAGCCCTTACCTATAAGTACTCTTTCTTCGCATAGAAAAAATATTTAGATCCCATCATGGCTTCTGAAAAACATAATTTTAGTGTTTCTGTAACATGCAAATAAGCTTATAAGTAGGCTTAGTACGCACAAGTGGAAACTCTAGGCTTCGCTCCGCCGCACGGGCGAGACTCGTCCCTCGCCAGGACGTCAGCTGAAAGGAGACCAGAAGGAATATGAGAAAACCAAGGTGGAATGACAAGAGCACGAGACTCTTCCCCGCCAGGATGCCAGGTGAAAGGAGACTAGAAGGAATATGAGAAAACCCGCGAGTATGCCAGCCCGTCCACACATCCGCAGTCAGCAGCCAGGTGTCAGTGATTAATGTGTGAGATACTGGCAAATTCACAATTGGGGTCATTAGCATAGGCGAATCCAGAAGGAATACGAGAAAACCCACGAGTATGCCAGCCCGTCCCCAGCTAGCATTCAGGTGGCGGGCGTCGGAAATGAAAGTATATATTTTACACATATAAGACATGTGTGTGTGTACGTGCGTGCACGCGCAGTGACAGCTGTTTTTTATGCGATGAGTTTATCATCCGTGCATGTCGATCCTTTTTTTTTTTTTTTTTGCTATTACGTGTTTACTGTTTGGCGTGTACGTAGGCCGATGCTCGTATATATGCCATTCTATCTCCTAACGCATTAAATATAATGGTGCTCGTATGGTCAAGATGCTGGACTGGCGACGAGCGAACCAACTTGCATGCACAAAATGGCAGCGCCGATATCAGCGCTTCTAGCCGCCAAATGTAGAACTTCCCACACTCTGGTGGCATGCATGGGAATCAAAGATTGTGGCAAGGGCGGGAATTAAATATGGAGGACGTATAAAGAAAGATCTTAGCACACTCTGGTGACGGGTGCGGGAGACGATAATGGCCGCCTGCAGCGAACGACGTCGATGGTGATGGAGGACGCGAAAAGCAAGATAGGGGCTAGGGACAAGAGAGAAAATAATGGAGACTGGAAGGAATATGAGAAAACCTCCCAAGGGATTTAACAGATGGGAGGTAGGAAGGAATGAGAGAGCATGAGAGAAAAAACACGAGAGAGAAATATAAAGGAGACCGGAAGGAACATGAGAAAAAACCCAAGGGATAGAACGGACGTGAGGAAAGAATAATAGAGCAGGGGAAAAAAAGGGAAATTCAAGATGGCCGCCGCTTGCGAGGAATAATAGAGCAGGAGGTTGCCACGTGACGTCATCCAAGATGGCCACCGTGGCGCCGCGGCTTCGTAGCTATCAGCCGGTTGACGTTGAACTCTCTATCTCCTACTACTGTGATTCACGAAACATTTAGGAAACAACCAAACATGTTATTCATGGGGTGATTTTTCAAAGGTTTGATTGAGAAAGTGTGAAGAAACAGCGAATAACTGTAACTAGAGACCTGCAAAATTCGCGTTATTATTTGTCGGCAGACAAAACTCCAAGATGCTGTATGTTGTATTGACGGTTGCCATTGGCATACAACTTGTGTGGCTCGTCACTAGGACACTTCGAGCCAATAGGAAAGGCTCCAAGTTTCAGCAACAAATCTCCAGTAAAGCGGCCACATAGGTGAATGACGTCGTATGATCGCCAATAAGTAGACACCTGAACAATTCACGGATTCATTTCGGGACAAGCTAGAATTGAAACACAGGTATCTTAGCGTTACTTCTGCAATTGGCTCACGACCTATTTGACACCTCCTCCAGGACTGTGGGCCAATAGTAAACAGGCAACAAAATGCAGTCCCAATCACCACCTCCCCTTGAGTGTTCAAATAGCCTAAAGGTCAATGAACTTGCGAATTTTTCCGGTCTCTACCAATAAGTAGAGACAGGAAAAAATCGCGTGTTCAATGCTCTGCAGGCTAGACTCTACAGTCTTATGTATATATATGCCGACATCAACTGCACATTGGTTGCCTGCTTTCACAGTGGAAGGCGACGATTGGAACAGCGTTCTCCAGGAAGTGTCAAATACGGCGTGGGCCGATGGATTAAGTTATATAAACGCATGTGTTTTGAATTCTAGCTTGTCCTAAAATGAATCCGCGAATTCTTCAGGTCTCTACCAATAAGAATGATATCACGTATTGCCCTCAAGTAGGTACAGGGAAATGAAGCCTAGCTTGTTACCAAATAATAACAGAACTCTGCATGTGTGTAACTACAGCAAGTCTGAGCCAGGGGGCACACGGGGGCCGCGAGATTGACACGCCTGGTGGAGGCTAACATTGCAGAGTGCAGTCGACTGCAACTCGCCATTAGTGGCTGGGGTCGCGCGCGTAGAGCGTCTGATCGGCGCAGGCGAAGACGTCCCCGAGGCGACCGCAGCGNAAGTAGCCACTCAACCTGTTCCCGATCTTGTTTATTTTGTGTGTCACGCGGACGGTCGACCAACATCAAATACTTTGTATCTACGCGCCTGAATAATTCGCGGACTCCTTTACGGACAAGCTAGAATTCCAACACTCGTAAGTATTTCTACCACCGCTCACTTGATATCTGAATCAGTGATTTCACTCGGTATAGTTCTATACATAATCATCAGTTAATAAGCTGTTATCTTCTGGCGAGTCGGTGGAACGCGCTGAGGTTTCACTGCCAGGCCAGTGAAATTCACTAGGAATCAGCATAAATCACTGCTAGTTTAATCAGTGAATACCAGCAACTAAAATCATTAGTAGAATTTCACTGATTGACGCGCTACAGTTTAAATAGATCTGCATTCCAATTCGCTGATTTGGAGCACTTTCAACTGTTTCGATTTTGCAGTGCTGGTTCGCGATTTATTTGACACTAAATACAAAACCTATCATGCCATCTAGTTATGTTAGCAAGCAGCCTGTGAACGGTTAACATCTTTCTGAGTCTACAAAAGACAGTAAAGTCTAGCATAATAGGTAGAGACTAGAAAAATTCGCGAGTTCAATGACCTTTAGGCTAGACTCCATATTTGTTCTCACGCTCAAGGAAATATCAACTGCTCATTGGCTGCCTGATTCCACAGTGAGAGGTCGTGATTGGGACTGCATTTTGTTGCCTTTTTACTATTGGCTCGCAGTCCTGGAGGAGGTGTCAAATAGGTCGTGAGCCAATTGCAGAAGTAACGCTAAGATACACGTGTTTCAATTCTAGCTTGTCCCGAAATTAATTCGCGAATTTTTCAGGTCTCTAATAATAGGTCAATGAACTTGAAAATATTTCCGTCTCTACTTATTTCCCTATACCGCGGTCATTTTGCCTGTTTAGCATAATGAAGCTTGCATTAAAAAAAAATCTTTTTATTCCTACTCTGGTCAAATCATGGTTACTCACAAATTTTTAAAACCACCATTAAAGTTGTACTTCTAGGATATTCATCCGCCTCATGCAAACAAAGCTAACCTAGTCTAGAAAATAGCACCAAAGGAACAACGCACTGCATTCGTGCGCACCCTGTGTAACAGAGTCTTGCAATTAGAACTATTTCTTACTAGTCATTACCAACACACCTATTTTATCTCCAGTTGTNTCGCAGTCCTGGAGGAGGTGTCAAATAGGTCGTGAGCCAATTGCAGAAGTAACGCTAAGATACACGTGTTTCAATTTTAGCTTGTCCCGAAATTAATTCGCGAATTTTTCAGGTCTCTAATAATAGGTCAATGAACTTGAAAATATTTCCGTCTCTACTTATTTCCCTATACCGCGGTCATTTTGCCTGTTTAGCATAATGGTTACTCACAAATTTTTAAAACCACCATTAAAGTTGTACTTCTAGGATATTCATCCGCCTCATGCAAACAAAGCTAACCTAGTCTAGAAAATAGCACCAAAGGAACAACGCACTGCATTCGTGCGCACTCTGTGTAACAGAGTCTTGCAATTAGAACTATTTCTTACTAGTCATTACCAACACACCTATTTTATCTCCAGTTGTNCCTGTGTAACAGAGTCTTGCAATTAGAACTATTTCTTACTAGTCATTACCAACACACCTATTTTATCTCCAGTTGTATTCATATTAACTATAAAAATGATCATAATTTATAGAAAAAAATATAATTTAAAGTTTAATTTAATTAAAAGTAGGGTACTTTTATGCTTACACAAGTATAAAACGTTGTGATACGCGGCATGTTCAGGAAATTACCAACACGTCATACACGGAGTGCATTTTTTAAGGGTTTGATTTAAAAAACGTGAAGAAACAGCGAACAGACTATGTCTTCGGAGACGAACAATGCCGCTGAGGATGTACGAACGTTGTAGTAAGGAAACTCACGCCACTTACATATGTGCCTTTAAACATGGAGTTAACAGCACAAACCACTTTTACCAAACGGTGACACCTTAGCCCCACTAGCTTTGCCAGAAACTGACCAATCACGTGCACTCACACGTAAATAATTTGTCGAAATCAGAATTTTTCTTCTCGAACGCGGTGGGTGAATGGTTAGACAGATGGGCGGAGCTGGAGTTTGGTTCGTGTTCGAACCCCAGTTCATAAAAAAAAAAAAATTTAAACGGATTGCGTGCGTGCGTCCATTGCCAAACAAAAGTAAATAACATTAACGAACATTCCTGATTGGTAGCGTCAACTGTTTCTCGCGAAAAAATTTACGCGAATGCTTGACTCAAATGTCCTATGGAGACAGTTCCTGACTGGGCCAATCAGAATTAGGTAACTCCGACAATGTGTGTCCGTGATTCGCTGGCAGACACCTGCAGTGCGTGACTGTTAAAAGTCATCCAATCACATAAGTGGGCCTGAGCTCTGATGTGCTTTGGAGTACAAGTTGTCCTGATATTTTTTTTTCGCGAAAAACGGGTGTTTGTCTTCTCTTCAGTATTTTCCTTTTCTGTCAGTATGATTATTACCTGTTGTCGATGTTTGTGACTGAGAGAGATAGATTCTCTCTCTCTCTCTCTCTCGATCCTGTTGCTTCCTATGTCACCGCCGTGTCGTTTTTCGTGATTTTTATTTGTTTGCGGTGTCCTTTTTTTCGTAAAATGTTTTATTTATGTCTGGCAATGGACACAGTCCACTTAATATATCAAAGTAATCTCGGCAGGGCTTAAGGTAGAAGTCGAGCTGCTTTCAATTTATCATTGCACCCGACTGTATGATGTGCAGAACTCATTAAAAATTAGCACACATTATACCAAAATTGTCATAAAAGTACGATTTACGTTGGGTAAGAAAGAAGAATGCATGAATTTAAAACGCTGTAAAATATTGTGTCAGACTTTACTTATTTAAATTTTTTTTAAATCTATTAGTTAGAGTCTATTTTTAATTAAAATTTAAGAGAACTTCCATACTGAATGCTTTAGAAAGTACGTTTGAAAATACCTTTATCAATATAGACTATTATAATAATTACTCTGGTTATATGTAATTAAATATTGTTTTTAACATTACCAAATATGTTTGGTAACTAATTGTACGTACATTCACTTCAGATATAAAAATTATTATTTTTGTAGCTGAAATAGTTGTGCACAAAATAAATTACTTAAAATATTTGTAAACATTATAACTGGATTTGATAACACACAACCAAAATAATTTTATTATTTTAATGTTCTTGTTTGATGAAGGTTTTCTTGTTGAATGTGGTTTCTGAAGAATCCATAATAGAAAGGAGATTACATTTTAATTAAATATAGACGGTTAGTAATTGATTTTTAAAACATGTAAACAAGTGTATTATAGCTAGAGACCTGAGAAATTCGCGCTTTCATTTCTGGACAAGCTAGAATTAAAAACCTCGTACGTTTGTATTGCGTGCGCTACTGGCCCACCCGTTAGTTTACATCTCATGAACAACCCTGAGCCAATAATAAACACACAACTAAATGCAGACCCAGTCACCGTCTTCCGCTAATGCAACACGCAACCAATTAACATTGACATTTGCGTGATTCTACATACGACAATGGAGCATAACCTACAGGTCATTGAACGCGCGAATTTTTCAGGTCTTTAATTATAGCGCAAAATGTTACTATATAACAAAATACAAGCATTCTTCTTTCATTTGCAACATAAATGGTACTTTTCTGACAATCATCCAACGAGCTCAAGCAGCACACGCCAGCAAAATGGCGTCACTAGCCAGAAACCTGTTGGAACGTCGTTCGCAAATCAGCGTCTGGTAACTTACTTGCAATAGGCAGCCTAGCCAATAGGGTAGCTTTCGCAGCACGCAGGAGCCAATCAGACGTAAGGCCAGTACCCAGATTCTCGCACGACCAATCAGAGAATGGGTACGCACACATCACAGGAACCACCACGCCATTTCGTATCTGTGTTCTTACCTACTCTGTGCCACTATGTTCATATTTACTATATAGCCCAACACGAAGAATACAGCCCATTGGTTGTGGCGACGGAGCAAAATACTCTGTCAGCGTAAGTACAGTACACATTCTCTAATCTGCAACACATGTAGGCCTAACCGTAATTTAACCGTTTGAGGATTATGGACGTATATTCTCTGGGATGGACATTTCTTTGCCCTCGAAGACAAACNAACCGTAATTTAACCGTTTGAGGATTATGGACGTATATTCTCTGGGATGGACATTTCTTTGCCCTCGAAGACAAACGTCACGCTTTCATGATTTTACTGTTTCGTAATGATGAACGTGTCATAGCTAGGGCCAGTGACTTTTCGCGTAAAAATCGGAGCACACAGTAGACTTCAATACTATATACACACCTCANCATCACGCTTTCATGATTTTACTGTTTCGTAATGATGAACGTGTTATAGTTAGGGCCAGTGACTTTTCGCGTAAAAATCGGAGCACGCAGTAGACTTCAATACTATATACACACCTCAGCTGTTGTTATACCTCCATTGGCTGCTGGTGCCGTGTCCGTCTTTGACCAAGCCACTCAGGACTGAGTAACTCAGACACTGGACCTTCGTGATTCGTGCGCAAACGGTTAACACGGACCAGAACATTTTTTTTAGCCAATCAAAGAAGCTGGACGACTCTACAGTGCTTTGGACTGTATCTTGTCTCGAAATCTTTTCGCGAAATATTACTGCCCCTAGTTATAGTCAATTATTTCTCAAATGTGTACGATGACGCGACGTATTAATTGGTACACATGCGAAGCGCGACTTCATTGGCCGACGGCCAACCAGTAATAAACGCCGCAGAGCACTGCAAGCGTGTCAGGTGTAGCCAGTGCCAATAGGACGCTGGTAATTACAGAGACCAGCGCAAATGCTATTACTGTGGTACGAATATACAGGCAGCTAACTTCAAGCTTGTCTTCAGTTGTGTTACATTTTTGCCGTCCTTAAAGGGTTAAAGTGGGTATAGGCTGTTCACGGTAAAGTGAACACTTTTGAAGCCTTGGTTACTTTTTTTCCTATGAGCCACTTTTTATCCTTTCACCACTTTTTAAAATAAATATTACCATGTAAGTATTAAACATCCTGTATATATTTCACCGGACTCGAAAGTTTACGTCAAAGGCTACAATGAAATATATATATTGACTATTATTCCAAATGAGAGGGCTTCGGAAAGTGCTCACTTTACCGTGAATAGACTATATGAATGTGTTAAATAACCGCGAACCAGTCGTAGTCTGGCTCCGCCCACGTCAGTGCGCATGCGCGGGCGACTATGAGCCAACAGCCACCTCAGGTCACTTCGCCCATGTTTGTCCAGGGCAGTCGGCACTCGGCTTCGCATTGTTACGTCACTAAGCTGAACATATTCTAGAAAATTACACCAGAGGACAACGCACCTAATTCGTGCACACCCAGCTGCAATGATATTTTCCCTGGGCACTACTTCTTACTAGGCGGTACCAACACAAACGTTTTCTCGCAGTTTTTATTCATATTTATTAGAAATTAGAAATTTTTATTTACAAGTAAGATGTAGGTAAAATTTCAATTTAACAAAGAGTAAGATACTTTTGTGTTAACACAGGTATATAATGCTTGTGATACACGGTACATTTAGGAAATAACTAAACATGTCATACGTGGGGTGATTTTTCAAAGGTTTTAGACAAAAAACGTGAAGAAACCACGAATAGATTATAACCGCAGAGTAAGCAAGTCTACAGAGATCAAATGGCTCGGCAGTTCCTTCGATGCGGACGTACCCGTTCTCTGATTGGCCGAACGAGGCTCCGGCACCTAGCCTTGTATCTGATTGGCTAAAGCGTGCTACGAAAGGTTTGTCCGTTGGCTGGGATGCCGGCTGGCGAGTAGGTTACCAGGTGCTGATTGGCTAATGGCGCACTGGCAGATAGTTTCGCCCCGCCCTGTCGTCAGGAATCCAGTTCGAGGGGCGCACATGGGCTGTCAGAACAGAGCTGTGGCTAGGGCCAGTGATTTTTCACGTAAAAATCGGAGCACACAGTAGACTTCAATACTATATGTACACCTCGGATGTTGCCAAGCCTCCATTGGCTGCTAGTGTCGTTTCCACATTTGACCGAGCCACTCAGGATTACGCAACTCCGTCACTGAACCTTCGTGATTCGTGCTCGAACTGTCAACACGGACGAGAACATGTTTCAGCCAATTAAACAAGCTGGACGACCCTAGAGAGTGCTTTGATGTATATCTATCATCGAAATATTTTCGCGAAATATCACTGCCCCTAGCTATGGGGCATTAGTTTTATCTTAGTTGTAAGTTTTATAAAATTAATGAATTAAAAAAAGTATATGTCAAAATTTAAAACAAACAAGAAAATTAAAAGAAATTAAAATCAAACGAAAACTTTAAAAAACATTCAGGAAATCCACGGCTGCGCGTCCAAGGTCGAGAAGCGAGGGAGCGATAAGGGCGACACTGACACGCGCCGCTAGCTCCTCATCGCCCCTACGCGCAAGACGTGCGGTGTTCCCGTCGTGGTCCTGTACTGTGCAAGTGAGATCTGCTAACAGTCGCACTTTATTACACGCGACGGAAGCCCACAGGTGAAACTACGCCCGCATGTTTGTACTTTTCTCTCGCCGCTTAAGTCAAGCTTTAAAAATGCGGTACTTGACCATTTTCACGAATTTTTCTTTCCATGAATAAACTTTATATGTAAAAAGTAAAAACACGGAGGCATAGACAATTGTTTTTTTTACCTTTTTTCTGGCAAAAAACGTGGATTTCCAGAACATTTATTTGCCGAGATACGCGAATACGCGCGAACAACGATTTCACAGAAAATGTCTGTCACTGTGGGCTCCTCTTACGGCATGACTTGCACGTGATGATACAGGTGCATCTGCTGAACTGGCTAGCCCTAGTTCCGACCAGGGCTGGCGACAGTCCTGGTACACGAGGAGCCAGTCAAGTGTACCAATACCTGCCACTTCTCTTCACAAACGGCGAAACACGAGGAAATGGCCGGAGAATGCGTGCGAGGCCGGACCCTGAGAACTACGACAAGTGGCTTCACCGCCCCCCCCCCTTCCCCACACAAGGAAATGCTGTCATTGGACGCTGTTTTCAGGTCCAGTTCGGAAGCCCGCCATTACCACGCGACGTGTACCCTACGTTGATCACTACGTTGATCACTACGATTTGAAGAGCGGAACACATTTCGCCGGATTCCATAGGTACAGAGAGACTTTGTAAAATCACTTAAACATTTTTTGAGGCAACGTATCTTCGATAACGCTCTAGCCAGTTCTTCCTTTTATAACTGGATGATCAAATGTCCTGCTTTTAGAGTATCAGAATCTTCACTGGCTCAATGTAATGGAGTAGAGGTTTCGTACATGCATGCCGGCCTATAATAAAGAGAAAATTGTCGGACACGTGCAGAGTACATTGAATGCTAGGAAACAGTTCACTTCTTTCACGAGAAACCTTCGTCTCTACCCATAGGGTATTTATTACAGGGCATTAGGATAGTAACATTGTTTGTCAGTGAATTTATTTATGCTTAATAATGGTATGAACATTCTAATAAAAACAAGTTCAACAGGTAATTATAAAGTAAAGCTCTGAAACTTGAAAAATATTTTCTGCTCACGTTGTCCAGTATTTGAAATGTAAGTAATCAAAAACATTCCAATCTCATCAGTAATAACTTAAGTTAGGTTCGTATCTCGGTCGAGCTTCTATTTTTTTATATTAACCGAAACTGTTTAATGTACGCAGATCCACATAAATCTTTAGTCGCACCAACCAAATCTTAGTTTACGGCAACCAAGATAAGAACAACAAAATAATATGGTTCAACAAAAAAAAAAAATACTTCATTGCCCCCTATACAAACAATTAATTTGGTTATGCCAAACAAACTTTGTATGATTCAACAAAACCTACAAGGATCGAATCTCACAACTACCTGCACTGGGGTAAAACTGGACCAACAGCATATGAATAATTAACTGGGGCACGGTTACAGAAAGTACTTTGCAGTACAGCTTGTTGCCGACATCCCAGGGCCTCTAGGTTAAGCCCCAGGCAGACAAGTGGAACAAACAAAAATTGTTGCCTGTAAAGTCGGTTTTACGGGCGAAGATTTTACGTGACAACGTAGTGCTGCGCGCGCGGCAGACCGATCATAGTTGAGTGGAAGAGAGACGCAAGGCATTCGGCGGGCCTCTCTCTCGTTCGGTGACTCATCGTAACGTTACCGAGCGTTACACTTTTTCATAAGTGACTCCCAGCCGCAACCTAATTTAAGACGTTGTCACGTCAAAAA
>NQII01001150.1:338498-356572 GCA_002778355.1 Clitarchus hookeri | reverse complement strand
TTCTCTCCCCGCGAGTGCAAGGTGGTCGCTGCCCGCATTTCCAGCTGCGACGGACATGTGGAGCTGTGGGAGAATCCGGCTGCCGGCCTCCTGGGAGAGGAGAGAGAGAGAGAGAGACGGAGATGATCAGGTGCGGGAAGACGGATGCTGGGACCAGCCGTCTGCGTCCAGGCGCGCTGGACCTGCCCGCTTTCCCCGTCGTCTCCCCAGCGGCCGGCGGATCAGGGTCAACGCCCCACTTGCCGGGCCCCGCCCAGACGCATCCAGGCGGCTCTTATTTTAACCAGGGTGCAAATTACCACTTCGAACACCATGCCCGTACACCTCACTGGTAAAGTATTGTTTCTAATTTCCGAGTTTTAAAATCTCCTACACGTACCTTCTCAATTTAGTTCTTTACGTTAGTAAACACTGAGCATACAATAAAATATATGTTTTTAACCCTCCCCCCTCCCTAGCCCTTTTCAGTCATAGATAAATCTATTATTATAAGCTATGCAACAAACACATTTTTTTTGTTCGGAACTGTACTGATATATATATATATATATATAGGGAGGGGGGAGGGTTAAAAACATATATTTTATTGTATGCTCAGTGTATATATATATATATACCACGTTTCGTCATAAATCGGAACTAATAAAAAATCTGTACGTGCTTTATCTTATTGGCCGCAGCAGTTTATGAGGCTACGGAATATAGTTTCTACAGCGAATTATGTTTCCCAGACGTAGGGAACCTTTCTCATTGGACGGTGTGTTCTACTGTGTACAGTGCAGACCATTAAAGCCACTTCATATGCGACGTCCAAAATACGGGACACTGTCACTGAAAGGGTTAAAAAAGAAGTGTGTCAGCTGTATAAAACAGCTCGACTATGTAATACGCTACTGTGCACGACGAACTTCTAAACACTAGCCACAAATCTGACCAGTATCACACGAGTATGTGAAGCTACATGTGTGCTCACCTTCCTGGTGGCAACTGCACAGCGCCATTATCCTGCGGGATAATGCACGGTCACACACAGCACGGGTATCTCCGACCTGCATTCGTGACGTCAACATGCTTCCTTGGCCGGCAAGGTCCCCAGACCTCTCGCCCATCGAGAACGTTTGGGACCGGAGATTGCACGGCAACTACGGTGGATGTGGAGGGTCAGCTGTGGCAGGATCTTCCTCAGGAGAACATCCGGCGTCTGTATGCCTCCATGCACTACCGTACCGCTGCCTGTCTCCATGCTACGGGTCGTCAAACTTGATACTAACTGGATCCTGCGAGTACTGATCCCCTGCAACACATGCTTTTTGTGGGACAATATTTTGTTGTTGTCTGTGCATGCATATACTGCTATGTCCAGTACCTGTGCCCACTTACGGGCCCCTGTGATGGCACCTTCAGGGTGATATTTTTTTTTGCAAACGAGTGTATTATTTAGTTTTCCTTTTCTGTCGTATTAATTTGGCCAGACAGACCAATAAATATAGCATATTCCTATAGTTATAAAGGGTGCTCTATCGATTGAAATAAGTCTGGTGAGTGTGGTGTTAGCAGTTTCTGAGATAGATTTTTAATTTTTTTTTTTCGATATTTATTTTGAATTTATACATACATCGGATCCAATTACATGTCATTTTGTACAGAATTTTAAGGCGAATCCTACGATATGTCGATCATTTAAATCGGATAAGTAGTTTGCGAGAAATGAGGGTTTTAATTTCATTGAATATTGCCTCCCCGAACCCACTATATAGTTTTCCTTTTCTGTCGTATTAATTTGGCCAGACAGACCAATAAAGATAGGATAAAAAAAAGAACCGATGTGTTGGGAATTCAGATGTAAACTAACGTGTTCATCACTGAAGACCATGTGACTTAGACAGCTGTACAAGCCATGGGCGAGTCTGTGTTAGGTACAGCACATGCGCATAAGACGAAAATAGGTCTCTCTCATCCTTAGTCTATGAGCACTTCTTTCACCAACTGTGTATACTCCTGTACGCTCACGTGTAACTAACATTGCACTGGGTGCAGTGAATAGTATCTGTGAATCTACCAAGAAACATAATATACTTGCTAGTAACGTATTTCACTGCGATACCAAACGACATTCGCAGCGCACCTCACAAAGATGCTGTGTTCCAGAACATAGTTGTTGTGTATACTCCTGTACGCTCACGTGTAACTAACATTGCACTGGGTGCAGTGAATAGTATCTGTGAATCTACCAAGAAACATAATATACTTGCTAGTAACGTATTTCACTGCGATACCAAACGACATTCGCAGCGCACCTCACAAAGATGCTGTGCTCCAGAACATAGTTGTTTCATTACTTTGACAACCACCTGTATATGAGGTCTTGTGCGTGGGGTTACTAGACGTACGACCAGAGAAACGCATGTCCTAATTTTTAAGCATTTTTTTGCGTCCGGCCGTATCTTTTCGTAGTGATAAAAAAGTCCGGATTTTTTTACCTGATAAAAAATAGCGTTTGTCAACTACTTATTGCGATATTGTCAGCGTTCACTTGGATCTATCACATAAAAACCTCTGTATGTTCGTTGATAAACCTTGTAATTATGTTTACGATTTTTTTCCCCGATCGCTCGTTTAGATTTATTTTTCACACCGCAGTGTGTATAAAGTGGAGCAGAGAGATTTGGGCTGGTCTTAACATCGAGGTCTTGAGAGCCGTTCATGGTGAAGTGAAGTGAGCATGGAGCAGCGCCGGAATGCAAGGGCTCGGGAGATGCGTGATCCTCGAGAAAACCCGACGACCAGCGGCATCGTCCGGCACGATTCCCACGTGCGAAAATCCGGGAATCGAACCCGGTTCGCCTAGGTGGTAGGCAGGTAGTCTGACCACAACACCACATCGGCCCCCAGTGTGTATAAAAATTTTTTAGTGTTGTGCAAAACAACTGTAAATATGTAAGTTTATTTTACTGGTCCTTTGTCTTCATATTGTATAACCGACAATGCGAATATTGTTTTATGTTATTAATCAAACTTATCAAAATTTTTCGCTGAAAGTACTAAAGATTTCATTAAATAATTTTTCAACGTCATTAAGCATAAACTACATGAGAAAAAAAAACCAACGAACGGTTCTCCAGTATAAATCATTTGCGGAGATAATGAAATAACTTTGTCTTACTTTTCCAGAGTCAATGTCATTCATTTTTATTCTGAGTTTCCGCTAACCCTACTTAAGGTCACTTCTACTTTAGGTTGGGATGATCAATGTTAAAAGTTTGGCAAAGGTAAAATCTTTGTCACTAGGTAAGCGCTAGTGTCGCATGTGTACTTGATATTCTATATTTTCTATGTTAAAAAACAGGATAATNTTGCTAGTAACGTATTTCACTGCGATACCAAACGACATTCGCAGCGCACCTCACGAAGATGCTGTGTTCCAGAACATAGTTGTTGTGTATACTCCTGTACGCTCACGTGTAACTAACATTGCACTGGGTGCAGTGAATAGTATCTGTGAATCTACCAAGAAACATAATATACTTGCTAGTAACGTATTTCACTGCGATACCAAACGACATTCGCAGCGCACCTCACAAAGATGCTGTGTTCCAGAACATAGTTGTTTCATTACTTTGACAACCACCTGTATATGAGGTCTTGTGCGTGGGGTTACTTGACGTACGACAAGAGAAACGCATGTCCTAATTTTTAAGCATTTTTTTGCGTCCGGCCGTATCTTTTCGTAGTGATAAAAAAAGTCCGTATTTTTTTACCTGATAAAAAATAGCGTTTGTCAACTACTTATTGCGATATTGTCAGCGTTCACTTGGATCTATCACATAAAAACCTCTGTATGTTCGTCGATAAACCTTGTAATTATGTTTACGATTTTTTTTCCCCGATCGCTCGTTTAGATTTATTTTTCACACTGCAGTGTGTATAAAGTGAAGCAGAGAGAGATTTGGGCTGGTCTTAACATCGAGGTCTTGAGAGCCGTTCATGGTGAAGTGAAGTGAGCATGGAGCAGCGCCGGAATGCAAGGGCTCGGGAGATGTGTGATCCTCGAGAAAACCCGACGACCAGCGGCATCGTCCGGCACGATTCCCACGTGCGAAAATCCGGGAATCGAACCCGGTTCGCCTAGGTGGTAGGCAGGTAGTCTGACCACAACACCACATCGGCCCCCAGTGTGTATAAAAATTTTTTAGTGTTGTGCAAAACAACTGTAAATATGTAAGTTTATTTTACTGGTCCTTTGTCTTCATATTGTATAACCGACAATGCGAATATTGTTTTATGTTATTAATCAAACTTATCAAAAATTTTTGCTGAAAGTACTAAAGATTTCATTAAATAATTTTTCAACGTCATTAAGCATAAACTACATGAGGAAAAAAAACCAACGAACGGTTCTCCAGTATAAATCATTTGCGGAGCTAATGAAATAACTTTGTCTTACTTTTCCAGAGTCAATGTCATTCATTTTTATTCTGAGTTTCTGCTAACCCTACTTAAGGTCACTTCTACTTTAGGTTGGGATGATCAATGTTAAAAGTTTGGCAAAGGTAAAATTTTTGTCACTAGGTAAGCGCTAGTGTCGCATGTGTACTTGATATTCTATATTTTCTATGTTAAAAAACAGGATAATNTTTTGTCACTAGGTAAGCGCTAGTGTCGCATGTGTACTTGATATTCTATATTTTCTATGTTAAAAAACAGGATAATTGCAATAACTATAAATAAAATGTAAAATAACTTCGTAACTAAGTAAAACCTTTCTCTTTTATTATTCAGGTAGCTAAAAATTATTATTAAAAGTTACCTTTTGGAACACTGCACGCCTAGCGGCGGAAATTTCTCGTGTGCCAAACTCTCCCAAAGAAATCTCTTTTTTTCCTAATCTGAGTGGAAGTAATCTTAACATATAGTCCATTCACGGCCTACTTCAAACTTTTCTGAAGTCCTGCTTACGTTCTACATTCATGATATTCCTCCGCCTTAGGCAAACAAAACTTAACCATTTCCAGAAAATTACACCAAAGGGACAACGCACCACATTCCTGCGTACTCAGTTTCATAATATTTTGCATGGGAACTATTTATTTTTAGGCATTACCAACACACCCATTTTCTCGCTATTTTTATTTATATTAATTACAAATAAAATATTAGTAGAATTAAAAAGAGAAGTTGAGCGCAAGGGGGCGGGGGACCAGTGTCGGAGCCGATCACCGCCATCTTGAATTCCCCTTTTTTTCATTTTCCCTTAAAATTTCCCTTTTCCCTCGAAATTGACCAAACGATCCCCCAAAAGGCCTTTTTAGATCCANTTTTCATTTTCCCTTAAAATTTCCCTTTTCCCTCGAAATTGACCAAACGATCCCCCAAAAGGCCTTTTTAGATCCATCGCAAGGACTTGCGGGGATCGTTTCCGAAGACAGAGCAGTGGCGGCCATATTGGTTTAATAGGCATGGGGTATGCCAACNGGCGGCCATATTGGTTTAATAGGCATGGGGTATGCCAAATCGATACACGGGATCCAGGATCGGTGCCGAAACCAACCGTCAGCCATCTTGGTTCTGTCAACCATCTTAGCCGCCATATTGGATCCAGTTAACCTTGAACTTGACCCTGTGACATAGAATGACCCTGTTACTTTGAATGACATTGAACCCAAAAAAATTCCAATAAAGTTCCCAAAAATCACCTAAAAAATTTGAAAGTCCTCAAATATTTATAAAAAAATTATTAACAAATTTATTTAAGAATATATATATAATTACAATTTTTAATGTTTGGGCTTAGAGGGGACGAAGGACTGGAACCAACCAGCCACCATGTTATGACGTCAACCAACCTAATTGTTTGACACAGGTGACCTTGATCCACGATCTTGACAACATAACTATGACCAATGATGACCTTGATAAATAAAACTAGAGAAAAATTGTAAAAATAGAATAAATTCGTGGATTCAGCGAGTATATTACGTTACTGACTACTACCGCCATGTTGGATACAGGTGACATTGACCTTANTTGGTTCTGTCAACCATCTTAGCCGCCATATTGGATCCAGTTAACCTTGAACTTGACCCTGTGACATAGAATGACCCTGTTACTTTGAATGACATTGAACCCAAAAAAATTCCAATAAAGTTCCCAAAAATCACCTAAAAAATTTGAAAGTCCTCAAATATTTATAAAAAAATTATTAACAAATTTATTAAAAAATATATATATATATATAATTACAATTTTTAATGTTTGGGCTTAGAGGGGACGAAGGACTGAAACCAACCAGGCACCATGTTATGACGTCAACCAACCTAATTGTTTGACACAGGTGACCTTGATCCACGATCTTGACAACATAACTATGACCAATGATGACCTTGATAAATAAAACTAGAGAAAAAATTGTAAAAATAGAATAAATTCGTGGATTCAGCGAGTATATTACGTTACTGACTACTACCGCCATGTTGGATACAGGTGACATTGACCTTCTACCTTGACTAGGTGACCTTTAACCTTGAACCCAAAAAATTGTCAAAAATCTAAAAAATGTCTTAATAAATTATAAAAAATTAATGTAAACTATTATTAACAACTATATTTTTAAGAATTTTCATTTCCGGAGGTCTCCCACAGAACATGTCCAGCAGACGACTGACCCCCTCCCCCCACCAATCAATCACATTGTATTAACATTACCCTTCTCTTTCCAATGTTTCTCTGTAGCNAATTGTCAAAAATCTAAAAAATGTCTTAATAAATTATAAAAAATTAATGTAAACTATTATTAACAACTATATTTTTAAGAATTTTCATTTCCGGAGGTCTCCCACAGAACATGTCCAGCAGACGACTGACCCCCCTCCCCCCACCAATCAATCACATTGTATTAACATTCCCCTTCTCTTTCCAATGTTTCTCTTTGGTTAATTAGTAGACAGGCCTCCAGCCCCCTCACCTTTTCTCATTCTGTCGAATGAACTCCACACATCATATCGGTTTTTTCGTTTGAAAATTTGTTTACATTTACAACACCTAGGTGGCACTGATGACTCCGACCATCATGTCAGATCTGGATGACCTTGACCCTATGCCCATTACCTTGAATAACCTTGAACCCAAAAATAAACACACTCCGCATTCCGCTCTACAATCGCTCCACAATCCGCACCACAATCCCCTCCGCAATCCGCTCCGAAATCCTCCTCCGCAATCCACAGCGACTTATGCCAATCCTTCGATCAAACAANCAATCCCCTCCGCAATCCGCTCCGAAATCCTCCTCCGCAATCCACAGCGACTTATGCCAATCCTTCGATCAAACAAACATTTGGAAAATCACCCCATATATGACGTGCTTGGTTGTATCCTAAATATGCCACATATAACAAGCGTTTTATACATGTGTTATCACAAAAATACCTTATTTTTAGTTAAATTGAAATTTACTTATATTCTAACTATTAATTATTATATTAATTTTTAATTACTATGAATAAAACGGCAAGAAAATAGTTGTGTTGGTAACGCTTAGTAATAAATAGTTCTTATGCAAAATAATATTACACTGAGTGCGCACGAATCCGGTGCGNTTGTGTTGGTAACGCTTAGTAATAAATAGTTCTTATGCAAAATAATATTACACTGAGTGCGCACGAATCCGGTGCGTTGTCACTTTCTACACTTGGTTAAACTTTGTTTGCATGAGGCGGAGGAATATCCTGGAAGTAGAACATCAGCAGGGCTTCAGAAAAGTTTGAAGTAACCCTGAATGGACCTTCAGTAAACAGTTTGGACGTGAAGTTAGCGGAACCAGACGGGAACGTCTAAGGAGAGGCGTTGTGTTGTATCTGTGCAGGAAGAGGAGAAAGTGGCGTGCCCGCGCGTGTGTTCGACGACAGCCCCCGAGAGCGTCCAGGAGGCTGGGTGTGCGCACAGTGTCGCCGACTCCTCCGGTGGATGTTTGCAGAAGAACTTTCCCCTCTCCGTCGTCGCGCACCAGGTGCTCCAGCCCGGGAGACGAGGGCAGGAGGGAGGGGAAGGGGGTACTGGTCCAGACGTGGAGGCTGTGTCCGCAGAGGAGGCCAGTCGGTTTGTAGTCCGCCGGGCAGGAGGGGGGAGGGGGGAGGGAATCATGTGTAACACATTCTCTCCCGATCTCCGCGGGACACCTCTCCACCTGCGTGCGATTCCTCGGCCGCACTCACCCACCGCTGCCCCGCGGTACAGCCAACAACTATACGCTGTCCGCTGTAAAGTGAGCACTTTTCACGCCCTAGTTACTTTTTTTTCCATCAGCCATTTTTTATCCTTCCACGACTTTTTAAAATAAATATTGCCATGTAAGTAATAAATACAGTGCATATATTTCCCCGGATTCGGAAGTTAACGTCTAAGGCTTCAATGAAAGGTATTTATTGACTATTATTACAAATAAATAGGGTCAGTGACTTTTCACGTAAAAATCGGAGCACACAGTAGACTTCAATACTATATATAAACCTCAGCTGTTGTTATAACTCCATTGTCTGCTGGTGCCGTGTCTGTCTTTGACCAAGCCACTCAGGACTAAGTAACTCCGACACTGAACCTTCGTGATTCGTGCGCAAACGGTTAACACGGGCCAGAACATTTTTTAGCCAATCAAAGAAGCTGGACGACCCTACAGTGCTTTGGACTGTATCTTGTCTCGAAATCTTTTCGCAAAATATCACTGCCCCTACAAATAAGAGATCTTAAAAAAGTGCTCACTTTACAGTGAGCCTGTAACAGAAAGTGGTGCTTTCATGGGCGAGTGTGACCATTTACCACTTCGAGGTCGCTACACATTTACTTACCTGCTTTAACCCTTTCATTGGCCTGGAAAGGGTTTATTAACGTTTCCCGGTGTTACGCCTGAAGGCTTGTTAAGGGATTGCTTATAAACTAAGTTACGACCTAACTTAAACTAACACTCGTGCCTTACCTACGATTGGAACCCAGAACCTCCTGCACCGCAGACCGGCGGCGCGCCAACCGACTGCGCCACGGGAGGTCGCGGCTTAACTCTTCCATGCCAAGTTGTAGACAATTTTCTGCATGTTGCACAGGAAGGTTATTTTTGACCGTCACTGTACACCGCTAGACTCAGTGCCCGACGATCTTCCCTGTGGGTAACTGATTAGTAAACGGTGCTACTGTCTTACGTTACGACTGGTTCGTACCACTCATCACTGAACACGAACGCTACAGCTGTGATGACGAAACAAGTCATTTGTCTGTTTTAAGTACAGCACCGATTAAATAATTTCTTATTTGCAACACCAGACATCATAAATTAATGTGGGAATAAATTGATTAATGCGGAGTTGTTCGGAAACTCAGTGACCCGAACTCCAGACACGGGTTATTAGGACTAACGGTAACACAAAAGTCAAATGCACATATCCGTAAACGTATTTTTATATTAAATAAATCTGTTAAAAGTTACGGCGTACAACGACCGGAGAACCAAGCTGTGCGTTCATACGTGCAGGACAAGTTGCATATGCAGCAGGCGCACGGCGCTGCGTATGTATGTAATAATTTAGTGTCGCGCCTACGACCTATGCAACTTACCCTACACGAAACTTGTTATGTAGGTTTTATTTGAACTATCTCTGGAGTTTGGGTACTAAGTTTCCGAACGCTACGTATAAGATAAACGATAGTCACCTACACTCATCACTGCAGGTACACCAGTACGTTGGTGTCTGTCTTCCCGTTTGACCACTGTCTCATTGGTCCACACAGTGGCGGGACAACTGGGGGAGGGTGGGTCCAGAGTGTACATCGCCCCTCCCTGAAAACAGTAAAGGGTGCCACAATGACAGTAAATGGACACCCAAACTGTTTCTGTTGGCCGAGACGCACTGATATATTGTATACAACATACAGGACGCATCTAAATTATTGCAACAAACTTCGGGAGGTGTTTTNCCGAGACGCACTGATATATTGTATACAACATACAGGACGCATCTAAATTATTGCAACAAACTTCGGGAGGTGTTTTATGGTATCAAGACACGCAGGAATGTTCCCTACGAACACATGTCCTACGAGGCGTTGTTATTGAGTCACAGGACGTACCCTGGCCACGTCACAGGCGATGCTGGAAGTGTCCGCCATGTGCCACACATGCATTGCTGCACATGGTGGAGCCGCTACAAGATACCTGGGCCACGTCTAGCGACATTNCATGTGCCACACATGCATTGCTGCACATGGTGGAGCCGCTACAAGATACCTGGGCCACGTCTAGCGACATTAGTCCGACGTTTTTCTTTGTCTTATAGGGGTAAAAAAATCTTCAAAAGACACCGTGGAAAAATGAAGAAAGATGAACGGTAGTGTGAGGCTGTTACCCACTAAAAACTTCCCCTCTCTCGCCCTCTGGTGCAGAGGGATCAGACTGGGACCGCCTTGCAGCATCACCTCAGTCTGAACGTGTTCACCCTAAGTGATCCATCGCATGCACGTATCTTGTTCACTTCTTTTCTCCTTGAGTACACTCTCGGTGAAAGCGCATACTACGCTCCAGTTTTTCTCGTTTTTGAGCATTAATGTCACCAGGCTATCAGCACTGAAGGTCTCTCCGAGCTGTGCTTCTGCTCGACTTCGTTCTAGTATCCATCTGCGGCAGGTGAACACCGCGTGCTCAACGTCGTCGACTTCCGTACAGTAAGAGCATCAGTCCGTTGGTAGTTTAGTCCGACGCAACAACACAGTAAGTGGCGCTAGTGATACGGCAGTGTGAAACGCCTGTAATTCGATAACAACACTTGGTATGACACATNCAACACAGTAAGTGGCGCTAGTGATACGGCAGTGTGAAACGCCTGTAATTCGATAACAACACTTGGTATGACACATGTTCATAGGACTATTTTTGCTTGTTTCGATCCCAGGAATCACCTCCCGAATTTCGCTACAGTAGTTTATATACATCCTGTATAATGCTTGTCATCGCAGTAATATTTCTTACTTAATACGGAACTGAAATCCTTATCACTTTAATTTATATTTTTTTTTAGCAATAATCAATGTTAAAAATCCGTTTTAATGGTGTGACGTCATGGTAGACAACTCCGACTCCGACATGCCAGATGCCGATGTCCCAGAACGAAGATNCAACACAGTAAGTGGCGCTAGTGATACGGCAGTGTGAAACGCCTGTAATTCGATAACAACACTTGGTATGACACATTTTCATAGGACTATTTTTGCTTGTTTCGATCCCAGGAATCACCTCCCGAATTTCGCTACAGTAGTTTATATACATCCTGTATAATGCTTGTCATCGCAGTAATATTTCTTACTTAATACGGAACTGAAATCCTTATCACTTTAATTTATGTTTTTTTAGCAATAATCAATGTTAAAAATTCGTTTTAATGGTGTGACGTCATGGTAGACAACTCCGACTCCGACATGCCAGATGCCGATGTCCCAGAACGAAGATAGCCCATCTACTTGCGTGTTCACTGAACTTGGCTCTGTCTCGCACTGCTACTAAGACGTTATTCGGTTTTTAAGCTATGAATGATAGAGGGGCGTGTATTCCCGCTAGTGAGACCCCCGTAAACAGGACACACGCCGGCCTGTGACGATATCGCGCGGCAACCTTCGTTGTACTCACGCGATTCGTTCATGGCGATCACATTTTTTTTGCAGATGAGTGTACCATATAACTTAAATTTAAGCCTGCGAAAGGTACATACGTGTACGGCATAACAGGAATCTTCAACACAGTAACTCGTGTTATTAAGGTGCTTTGGAGACTGACTACTGCATTCAGTGGCTGCAACACACGAATATCTCTTTCATAAGCTCATACAGCAAAAACAGTTTGTACGTTTAAAAAAAAAACAGCATTTTTTTTAACTAGTAAAAAATTTTTTATCATAAGTAAAATACTCCATATTTACGGAACATACAAAATATTTTATTTATCTCCATGTTTATAAAAAAATTTGAAGTTTAAGGTACTTGCATATTAAAATCCAGCTTTATTTTTTACACATTTCACAGTAACATGTTGGAAAGTTTACTCTAATTTACTCTTTACAAAAGTAATATTGGCAGACATTCACGGTTGTAATGCGCCACACATAACTCGACTCAGAGCGCCTGGCTGGTAGGAAACAATCGCCACGCCTCAGACGTGCTAGGTTGCATATCTCACAGGCGGCGCAGTTGTCGTGCACGTTTTGCCACAGCCATAGACCTTTCACGGTTACTTCCAACTGCCCTGAAGACCTGCTGAAGTTCAACTTCAAGGCTATTCCTCCGCCTCATGCAAACAAAGCCAAACCGAGTCTACAAGGGATAAAACACGGCATTCGTGAGCACTAGTGTTAATAATACTTGGCATTAAGAACTATTTCTAACACGCCTATTTTCTCCCCCGTTTTTATTTACATTATTAATAAATCAAAGATTTTAATTTATAGATAAAATGTAAGTTAAAGTTTGATCTAACGAAAAATTAAGGTATTTTTATGTTACACAAGTACAAGACGTCTGTGATAGCTGACGTGTTCAGGAGACAACCAAGCCCGTCATACGCGGGGAGACGTTCCAAACCGTGTGAAGAAACCACGAATAGACAAATGCTGTGCTGTGAGAGAGTGGGCTACCTCACACCAAAGGCAGTCCAAGGCGACACCTTGCATGGCGCCACAAATGCTGTGCTGTGAAAGAGTGGGCTACCTCACACCAAAGGCAGTCCAAGGCGACACCTTGCATGGCGCCACAACTGCTATGCTGTGAAAGAGTGGGCTACCTCACACCAAAGGCAGTCCAAGGCGACACCTTGCATGGCGCCACAAATGCTGTGCTGTGAAAGAGTGGGCTACCTCACACCAAAGGCAGTCCAAGGCGACACCTTGCATGGCGCCAGAACTGCGTTTCTGTGTCTTTGAAATCCGTTTTCCTTATACACGACACCAGTAAACGTGCGCTCAAAACGGTTATTTACGAAAAGAAAACACACTTCACGCCAGTCGTGTGTGGTACTTTCATATCATCACGCACGCTGAAAACGGATTTTTCATACGGCTGTTCTTCAAAATACACGAACAGGATTCAAACTAAACTGCGACAGGTGAGTGCATTGAAATTTGCTGCAGTGTCGTCACCCCAACAAAATTATAGGATAATTTCTTAAAGGCATCGCCTTCGTGGAGCTTCATTAGTACGTTTGAGGCTCAGAAGCAAACACGCGATAAGGGCAACATTGACACGCGTACCCAGTGCCCCATCACCCTTAAGGGCAGACGACGCTCAACTGTCGTGCAGCGTGCTGCGGGCCAGTATCTTATGAGAATACAGCAGTGTGGAAAAGTCGTTTTTAGCTGTGTTGGAGGGCACGGAAATAGCATTTATAATGTTCATGACGTAGTTAGAATTATTCGTACCTCGTGTGTTTTCTTCTCGTATATCGACANGTTTTAAAGAAAAAAAAAAAAAAAAAAAAAAAGTGTATTTCAAACACTTAAACACCAGGTAGGTGACTCGAGCGGTACTGCAGACGAGTTCACAACGTGCGTAAAGGCGATATTGCGTTACTTTCACCGGTCGGCATCAGCCGTAGCGCTTCATTGATTTTTGCCTCGCACAAATACACACACACCCCTCACTAGGCGGCGGCAATGCATTGCCACAAACGGGCGGAACAGCCAGATACGCACGTATGTTGCGGTGCAGGCAACGGGAGGCACACAGTTGGACACCCCCTTCCCCAACGACCGATCCATATGCAGGGTGTTCACGAAAAATAACTTAACCAAATCCGTAAAGTGATTCCTCGCATAAATATACTTAGCCCAACTCGCCTCCAAAGGATGGTACACGCCCGTAAAGATGGAGATGAGCTACCGGTTTATTGCGAATACGGGACCAAATTTACTTCGACCTCTGCAAGCACGTATAGCGTACCAGTAAATTAACAAGCACATCTACAGAAAATACTTTCAGTGTACATAAGTAATAGGTTATGGAAAAAAAAATTGTGATAGTCACCTAGGTGTTTCCATTCTTATCGGGAGCTCAGTGGTGTGAGCATCACTGTTCGGACGTTACAGAGTCGACGGTATTCTGTTAGGCAAGTAACCTCTGTACTTCTCTCCGCGGCAACTTACACCCCGCTCCCGATAAGCGGCATTGTGAACCGAGAGAAGAGATTTGGGCGGCTCTTAACATCGAGGTCTTGAGAGCCGACGAGGGTGAAGCGAGGTGAATATGGGGCAGCGCCGAAATGCAAGAGCGGGGGAAACGGGAGATCCCCGGGAAAACGCGCCGACCAGCGGCATCGTCCGGCACGATCCCCACGTGCAAAAAATCAGGGAGCTACCCCTCCGGGAACCGAACCCGGTTCGCCTTGGTAGGAGGCGAGCAGTCTAACCGCTAAGCCACCCAATAGTGAACTGAGAATCACGCCCTAGATCACGGCAACCCTCTGTACTGTATTGTTTTGTATTTTTTACAAATAAATTGGACCACATCTAACAACACGTGTCTGTGTAATGTTTAAAACTAAAGCTGAATTTTAACAAGCAAGTACTGAAGACTTCAATAAAATATTTCACTTTGTTACAAGAAATATTTTTTATAACTATCTTCCACAGGATGGTTTGTAAAAATTTACAAAAATTTCTTGCTGTGGTTGATGTAACTTGTTGAACCAAATGTTTGTCGCAGTTTCTCGCTATCCCCTTTAATCGTAAACTTTTAAGGCCTCAGCCCACAAAACCTGCAGCCAAAGAGTTTAAATGGGGAATCTACATTAAAGAAATTCCTTCTCAATGCATCAATTTTGAAGATAACTTACAAACAATAAAATTATATTCAACGCCAAGTTCTCAGAAAATATTGGCAAGTTAAGATATTTTAAAAAATTATTCATTCAGATTTGCTTTTTTTTNGATAACTTACAAACAATAAAATTATATTCAACGCCAAGTTCTCAGAAAATATTGGCAAGTTAAGATATTTTAAAAAAGTATTCATTCAGATTTGCTTTTTTTAAAAATATAATTTTTAATGTTAAATATAAAACAATTAATCAAACACAAAAATTGGCAAGATTTTGTTAGCATACCAGTATTCCTGAAGACATGCCACGTAGAAGACTTTTTGTTTGAAGCAGTTGTCTGATGCATTGTGGAGTAGTTTCTTCTACATTTTAACGTGCCAACTGACTGAGCCCAGTAAAGTTGGTAACGATGGAAGGAAACTAGTTCCATGTCTCTACGTTGAATTAATAGTATTAGATAAACATTTGTGAATACTGAAATAATTGCTTTTACTTTGTTAATTTGTGAAATACTCACTTTTATAATAATTTTACAGTTTCACATTACCTACGCATAATTAAGTGATAATTACCTTTAACCTTTAAGGACACTCACTGCCTACCAGCTGACAGCTGCGANATTACCTACGCATAATTAAGTGATAATTACCTTTAACCTTTAAGGACACTCACTGCCTACCAGCTGACAGCTGCGATATTTTAATAGGAAATCCCATGTTAACGAAATTTCGCCTAGGTGCGTTAATTATAAAGACAGGCGTTTCAAACAAAATATATTGCTCACGAATTTTTTAGAAGATCCCTACGAGTGTATATTTTCAATATAGATAGTCAATATGTACATTTTTTAAAAACATAAATGTTAAAATTTCCTTGCGAACAGACTATACATGTTATGGAAACATCTCCGCTGTAGAAAACTTCTCCTAAAAAAAATTCTCAAAGAATACGATTTGTTTGAAACGACTATCTTAAAAATTAACGCGCCGAGGANATTACCTACGCATAATTAAGTGATAATTACCTTTAACCTTTAAGGACACTCACTGCCTACCAGCTGACAGCTGCGAAATTTTAATAGGAAATCCCATGTTAACGAAATTTCGCCTAGGTGCGTTAATTATAAAGACAGGCGTTTCAAACAAAATGTATTGCTCACGAATTTTTTAGAAGATCCCTACGAGTGTATATTTTCAATATGTACATTTTTGTAAAACATAAATGTTAAAATTTCCTTGCGAACAGACTATACATGTTATGGAAACATCTCCGCTGTAGGGAACTTCTCCTAAAAAAAATTCTCAAAGAATACGATTTGTTTGAAACGACTATCTTAAAAATTAACGCGCCGAGGAAAAATTTCCTTAACATGGGATTTCCTTTTAGAATTCCACAGCTGGCAGTCGGCAGGCAGGGCCCTTAAGAGCCGACACGACAGCGATGATGGAGCTGACTTCAGTGATGGAGCTCACTTCAGTGGGGAAGACTGGATGGAACCAACAGTTTTCCCTCGCCGGCCTACCCGCCCCCTCACCACAGGGATACGCCCTTTCTTNGCGTGCCACAGGGATACGCCCTTTCTTTACAATTGTACATTTCATTTTGATCACCTAAACATAACTACATTATCACGAAGTTTAGTTTTTAACACTAACAACCATTGTTTTGTGACCTCGTAAAATAAAATGTATTAATAAATCTACGAACTCTTTCTTATCCGCGTATTTTCTGCTTTTCTGATGTGCATCGGCAGTGCACTCAGAATATCAGAATAGCCAACGTAATTTTAACTTTTGTTCGTTCGTGCATCAGCTGATACAGGATTTGGTAAATGGCACTTTGTTTGTTTCGTATACGTCAAGTCGCCACTCACTGACTGTCAGAAAGTGGCCTTCTTATACGGCATGGACCATATTCCCGGCACTTATGTAAAAGCCCAGATGTATGCTGACGACACTTTAATATATGCAATATTAATAAAAAAGTAATATTTAAGATTATTTTGTGTGTGTGCGCGCTATCACGAGCCAAAGTTAAGTATATCTGTTTAGGCATACATTGCTTCTTGTTTCGTGAATTTTTTTCCAGTAGTTTTTGTTTCTGTAAAACGTATTTCAGTGATCTCAAACAAATTCGCTGAAAATATCTTCACTTTTTAATTAGTTAAGTTTCTACAGATTATTACAAACGACATTACAGTACGGAATATAGTACACGGAGAGCTACAATCCAAAGAGGTTATATTTACAATACATTCCCCATTAGACAATATTGCCCGTTCCTAATTAAAGAATAATTACGAAGTGGTTGACAGTTTGCCGTTATATTCAGAGAATGTGTCCGAGTTATATTTACGAGCACTTGTACAACTACAAGTGGACGAACTCGGACAGTGGTGCGAGCGCTGGAAAATAAAAATAAACGCCGAAAAATCCCAGGCCCCGCTTATAACTAGACGAATTAAAGAATTAAACGCCGAACCAGTTAAATACGATGGAGTAGAAATCCCTTTCAGTAAAACGGCAAAATATCTAGGCGTAACTATATACAACAAACTCCACTGGAGTTCACACATTATTAACATGCTGCTTAAAAACTCTAAACTTCCCACGAAATTAAAGTTATTGACATACGCTGCCATTGTTAGGTCAGCAATGACGCACGCGCATGAAGTCTGGGGAAACTCAGCTAAATCATTAATTAAACAGTTGCAAGTCGTGCAAAACAAATACCTCCGATTAACAGGAAACGCGAGCAGATACACCACAACTATCGACTCACACAACGCGCTTAAAATCCCGCTGATTGGACACAGGCTCTTGTCAGAAAACAATAACTTTTACGATAAAACTACCTCATATAANCGCTTAAAATCCCGCTGATTGGACACAGGCTCTTGTCAGAAAACAATAACTTTTACGATAAAACTACCTCATATAACAACGCGGTAATTAGAAGATTAGGAAAATATTCCTCAGACATTAAATCACGTAACAGACGACATAAAATACCCCGTTCACAACTTTAAAATGTAATTAAAGTCAACAATAATCCAAGTAAGCAACTTTAAAACCCCCGACCTGCCGTTAAAATCTCCTGTCGGTTCGGGACAAAATTCCCCATTTTTAACAAAACCACACTGAAGAGCCAAAAAAAACTGGTACACCTGCCTAATATTGTGTAGCCCCCCCCCCCCCTCCCGAGCACGCAGAAGTGCCGCAAGACGACGTGGCAT